>BSBK01001106.1:0-282500 GCA_027943335.1 Chamaecyparis obtusa
CTATGAAAGTCTGTTCAACGCCTAAGAAGGTTGTTCATTAATTTCACCTATCAAACACTGTTGTAGATATATATTATGCTTTTTTTAATATGCTCTGTATTATTGCAGAAGATTATTGTTCAACTTTTATTTCCAATACTCCTATTCCATTTTTTCCCTTTGTTGGATTGTGGTCAATGTTCCATTTATACCTTCTGGAACTAAAATGTTGCATCTCTTACCAAGTGGTTCTCTTCATGAATAATCAGCTTTATTAACAATGGTTATTGGTTAGCATCATCTTTTTTATCCAGATTAATTGATGTCTCTTTTTGTATTTATTGACTCTTCAAAACAATTTCAATAGCCATCAGTCAAATTAAGTTTATATGTTGACCATCGTATTATTTATTAATAATATGCTCTTTCAATCCTAACAATTCGATAATCTTATGTCTTATCCTTGTATCATGGGTATATTCATCGTGGCTCCCCAAACTGACAAACTGATGTGAGTATAAAGACCAATTGACGTGTATTCACATTTCATGGTCGTTGTCATATATCTGAGGTTAGCAATCGTTGTTTATAATATAATTTATTATATGTTTATACAAATTATATTTTAACGTTGCTTCTCTTACTTTATCGGGCCTTCCTATACTGTCTTGCTACTATTGTTTATTGTAATTAGAAATTCTATTAAATACTAATTACAATGGGGGCATCACAGTTTATGATATTTTTCATTAAAGAGTGGATATGTGTTTGGGCCCACTATGCCTCTGCATCATAGTGGTATCAGAGAAAGGGACTAGATATTTGCAAGTTAAATATCGAGAAGAACCTTAGAAAAGGTGAAGATGAAATTAAAAAAGACAGCTCGATAGACATGGTAAAGGTGTTGAAAAAGCACCTAAAGAATGGAACAAAGAAAAGAGATAAAGATGAGAAAAGAGAATAGGAAAGGAGACATGAGGAGATAAGAAGCTTAAGGAAATCATTATAGGAAAGTACCTAAAGGCAAAGGAATTTGAAAGAACTCATGGAGAAGGACGGGATGAATACTAATAGGTTTGCAGAAAAATGTAGGCACTTGAGAGAAAGGTCATTGAAGGTAGTGAAAAGTTGGCATTTGAGTGTCAAGAAGAAGGTGCAATGGTCTGTGCAAAGGCTAGTAGAAAGAGGAAAGTTGGTGGATGAGAAAGACAAGGAATCAAGCAATGAAAATGTTCTTGATGTTGATTCAGAGATGTAAGATGCTAGTGAAGATAGCAAAGAAGCAATTCTTGAAGGGCTTGAGAGTGATGAGTCAGTTGTGGTAGGCACTATGTTGTTTCCTTTGGAGGAAGATATGGGTAGTATGAAAGTTACTCCTATGACATCACATAGTGAGGGTAATGATGTGGCCATGGAGGTTGATGATTGTTTGGTATGCCAAGAGGAATGACATGAGAGTAAGGATCAGTTGGTGAGGGTTGAGTTGGTCTCAAGGGAAGAGACTAAGTATGAGTTAGCTATGATGATGGGCCATGAAATGGCTCAAGAGATTGTTTACTCTCCAAGCATGGAGGCATGGTATGTTGATGGTGTCAAGGAAGAGGAGTGTCTTTGGATAGTATATTTATTGAAGTTTTAGATGTATGAAAAAGTAGAGGTTCAAAATAGGAAGAGGAAGTTGTTGATGGCCAACAAAGAGAAGTAGGTGTTCATGTTGCAAAGAGAAGTCAAGCCAAAGTCAAGATGAAGGAGTGGGGGTTTGAACATGATGGAAAGAATCACACTACCACAATTTAACCATCATACAATGACATTAGAAATTAAGAGGCAACATAGATCAGACCCATGACATGCATACAAGGATACAGACAAATGATTTTGAGATACATACTTGTGCAATCCAATCTCCCAAGGAATAGACAACACCACTTATCGCCATCTTTGCCAAAACAAGATTTGTCTTCAAGGACTCTTCATACGCAGTCCAATTATGCACAAGAGCATATCTGCAAATCTCATAGAGGGTCCATCCCTTAAAACAAAAGCACCATTTCAGTTTGAATATTGAATATATACAAATATAATGATGAAAGAAAAGCATACAATCATACACTCTTTGATTTTGAGGTATAGAATGGCAAATATAAGTTGAAAAGCCAATCAAAAACATAAGAGACAAATCACACTTTAGGAAAGTACATAAAGAAAAGCAAGATAAGTTCTTATCAGGCCACTGAAAAGCTTTCGGTATTTTAGATAAGACATCACAGGTATTTATTTGTATTCTAAAGCCTTGTTATAGAAATTTGTTTTTATTAATCCTCAGAATTAGTTAGCAAATCTTCTTCTTTCTTTCTAAATTCATGGATGATTCTATTTTTCTGCAGTAAATAGCATGCGTAACAGATAAACATGAAATCAACAACAAATATCTACCTGTAAATATAACTCCAAATGAATGAATAAAAGAAGAAAATGATAATGTTGATTGGGTATCCAATAAATTAAACAATTTAATCATACAAATAGATGTAGATAGTGCACATCACAGTGATGAAGAAACAATGCTAGTAGGGCAGTCACATACAAAGAGACTAGCTTAAGAGGGAACATAGATCAGACCATGACATGCATACAAGGATAATAAATAATTATAGTATGTTCAACTAGAGATAAGAGATCAACCAAGGCACCTACATGAAATAGTCATATATCAAGTGCAATAACATGATCAAGAGATGGTTTAATCATTAAGAGTCACAACTACCAAGAAATAGAGCATCATGATTACATATGGAAAAAAGAGGTGTTGCAGGTTTGCATCACACATGCTTAAGGCAAAAGTTTCTAGTACAACTGAAGAGAGTAATTAATATGGAAAATTAATCAAATGTAAGCAACATATGGCATTAATTTTGATAGTTTGATCAAAAGGCCACTTTTGCAGGCACCACCCACCAATCTTGGAAAGGAAATAGAGCATGTATACCCATATTTGTTTGTCATACCCTTTTTGCAAGGAACTCAAAAATTATTCAAATTAAACAAGTATGAACTGTAAGAGACTAAGAAAGAAGGCAAAGGTGTTACCTCACTAAGATGATAGTAATAATGAGACAAAGAACCATGAAGACTAAATCCAAGGAGACTAGATCTGAACATCCAGGTTTGATCAAATTCAAAAATTGGTTTGCCTTCATAGCACTGTCAAGTCAACAACATGAGCATTATTTTGTGTCTAGAGTGTCATTAATGTTTTTAAATGTAGAATAAAATGGTTGTAAGTATGCATTTCTGCCACATGCAAATGATTTTGAGATACAGACCTATGCAATCCAATCTCCCAAGGAATAAACAACACCACTTATCGCCATCTTTGCCAAAATAGGATTTGTCTTCAAGGCCTCTTCATACGCAGTCCAATTATGCATAGGAGCATATCTGACAATCTCATAGAGGGTCCATCCCTGAAAACAAAAGCACCATTTCAGTTTGAATATTGAATATATACAAATATAATGATGAAAGAAAAGCAGACAATCATATGCTCTCTGATTTTGAGGTATAGAACAACAAATATAAGCTGAAAAGCCAATAAAAAACATAAGAGACAAATCACACTTCAAGAAAGTACAAAAAGAAAAGCAAGATAAGTTCTTATCAGGCCACTAAAAAGCTTTCGGTATTTTAGATAAGACATCACAGGTATTTATTTCATTTTTTTCATGAAGTATATGCATGATGGTATATTGATTTATTATCATTTCCTTATATTTCTATATAAAGTATCTCTGTTAAATGCCTTTTGTCTTTTCTTCCATAGGTCATTCTTACAAATAGATAGTAAAGAGGTATGACATATTGCTCCACATCTCAAATTGCTTCTCCACCTTATCCATCACCAATTGAGGTATGTTAACAACAATTGCCCTTACATCATTTCTTCTCATTGCCTCATCATACTTTTCCCCAAGTGCACCAAGGACTGCAAAGAAACAAAATAAATAAATCACAAGCATATAGCGATGTTAGAATAGTTGCTAAAATGGTTATAAATTATGTTCTTATAGTAAAATAATACTTTGACATAAGAAAAAAAACTACACAATATTAAAACATGACATTGTGCTTTAAAAACTAAAAAGGTATCTGTAATGAAGAACTTCATTTCGACTTGCTAATTGGTTGTCACTATTAACTCTAAGCTTATCTTTAAAGTTTGAGCTTCACTTGGTTTCAAGAATAGTTTAATATTCTCTACTTAACAAGGCCAACCATGTGAAGGTGCAAGCTCATTTTCCCATCCGCCCCCCCCCCCCAACATCACTCTAAATTCCCCATTAACATTTAATAACATTCATTCATCCATCCATTTTTTAAATATAACATTCAATCATTATAATCACATGATAACATTCATTAACACATAAAATTCATTAAAACACAACATTCATGAAGAATTCATTAACACATCATTCATCAACATTACTAGTACAAAATTATGTCCATTAAGACAATGTTCTTTCATTAGCAAAAAATGTTAATTATAATAATTTCTTTTTGGGTTTCTTGCTATTTTTTTAAATCATGTAATTTCTAAGAGGAAGATCAATGTCCTCATCATTCCCCTCCTCTACTGATTCTAATTCCAACACATGTCTCCTCCTCATCTGTTCAGGAACACGAGGTTGCTGTGCCAAAGGGGGGTTCGCTGCAATAACAACTACTTCATGAGTTAAATTCACACCATTTTATATTAGTGAATTACAAGTATTTAATTAAGTAAAAGAAATATAAATCAAAAAATTAATTTAAAAGAGCAAAACATATATTTTCTTTACCTAAATGTGCCACATGATCTACATGGTGATCAGTTTGAACATCCTCTGGCACTCGTTTAGCATGACATGATTATGTACCTTCTAAAATATACACAAAAAGGTTACACCAAGTTCGATTTAAGATGTTAAATTGTATTAATAATTACATAATTAGTTTTAAATAGCAAATGAGCACCTCCATCGACAATACAATGCACATCAAGGGCTTTATCATGCGGTGTATGATCTGTGTCATGATTAAGAGGCTGCATTGCAATGTCATGCACATTATTATTAAATAGATTGTTGCTCAAGTATTCAATTTCTAATATATTTTTTGGCATATTTACTTGTGCACATGATGCATGAGACTCTTCGGTTGGGCTAGTGGAAGCTTGCCATAGGCGTTCAGTCATGACTTGATAGCCTTCCTTGAAGACAATTTTTTTATGTTCTATCGTGGCCTCTAAATTAAATTCAGAGCCCTGCATTTTTTTATTAAACAAAATTATTTGCATTTTATAAATAATTTTTCTTTGCAATTCATTTACTGCTACTTACAATTCGTGCTTTAATTTTGGAATATCCACTAGAGCCAAGTTTGTGCTGCCCAATCTTTTGCAGTCTGGCCTTTGTTGCCTTTGATGTGTCCTGCAACCTATGAAAAATTTGAAATATGTTAGATGATATAGATATAAAGATCACTAATTAGTGCATTATTACATTGTACTAGTAGTTAATACTATTGCATACCTTCTTCTCTCATTTGCTGGTGTAATTCCTCTTTGAGCATCCCCTTTCTCCTTTGCATCCAAAATGAACTCATTCCAATCCCTCATTGGAATAAAGGGAGGACGCTCGTACTTTGGGTTCTGGATGAGACTCTTTCTATATGAGTCCCTCACAGTCTTAAGATGTTTGCAAGCTTTTTCTAAAATTTTCTTCTCGTCAAAAATATTACTACCAAACTCATGCTCTAAATCTTTAATGAGCTGATCTTTTAATTTTTTGTCTTGCAAGTTCCACCTTTTAAGAAAAAACACAAAATTGTTAGATAGAAAAATTAACTAAAGTTGTGTACCTTGAATATAGTAAAATAAAATACCTGAATGAAAGGAAAAATATTGTACCAATTAATGATATGAAAAAAAAAATAGTGGGATAAGGTTAGTTCACTTATGATGTTCCACCTTGTACGTATGGTGGGCCCGAATATCTGTAGTGCGAGGTCATAAAGCGTCTTATAAAATGAATCGTTTCCTGCAAAAAATGTCATGGGATAATCAATCCAAAACTTGTTATGAATAGGTAAATGCATATTACAATATAAAAAATAATACTTTTAAAGTACCTGGAAGCTTAGGACATTTTAAAGGCATCGATTTATTATCGGCAATCAACAATGACGTCTGCATAACTCCCATGCTAGAAACATAGGTAGATCTAGGAAATGATGGTGAATTATCACCAATACATGTACTTTGATCTATATTTGGCATAGCAGACGGTGCCACCGGTGTATGCCCTACTCCACAAAATTAATCCACTATGTGATGCACCCAAGATTAAAGTACAAATTATCAAATCATAATTAACACAAAACCAAATATAGCAAAACAAGGATTTACCAAGCATAGACCATGAAGGCGTCGATGTTTGCATGCCCCTTATTGCTGACATTGCACTCGACAATCTTAGATGGACGTCCGTTGACCTCCTAGGAGGGGTCTCCCGCACTTGATGACTTGAACAATACATTGTTAGCAAAGACATTCCAAAATAATAAAAGTAAGAGTTAACTTAAGAAGCTTGCACTTTCAATTCAAATAGCCTCTTCAGAATCTCCTCAGTTGGAATATTTGCTTCATCCAAAATTTTCATTATTTCTAAATTGATTTTTTTTAGTTTTTTCCTCAACATAATTGTTACATTAGGTGTTTCTGCGATATCATCATCAGAAGGGGTAGCTATTGCCTCTGTTACTGCAGGTGCTTTTTCCCTATCCTGAACATCAAATTGTGATAGGAATATCAGTAAAACTATCATAAAAACTCCAAAACCGTAAATAAAATAATGTAATAATATAACATTTTTCAACTATCTAATTTGTACAATTTCAATAAGGTTTACCCTTGCTGAAGAATGGGTGGGAGGAGCATCCTCGTGGCCTCTATCATGTGCGGGATCCATATCATCCTGTGACAAAGATTAAATATAAAAACTTTAGCGAACTGAAAGCAATAGACTTAGCAAAAAAAACTTATTAATAAAATGGTATATAGTACTTACCACCCTTATGATAATAACTTTGTTTGTATCTATGTGATTTAAGTGATAATCTATTAGCAGTTCTTCCCCTACACTTATTGATTTTATCGCACATACAAAAACTTGATTCCCCTCATGCGCCTCAAATATGCAATTGGGTTACTTATTAGTTGAGGAAGGTCATGTACTATTTATAAAACCCACAATATTACCTGTTACTTTTGGTCTCCCATCAATGTACATTGCAAATCTTTTACTTTGATCATTTTCTTTCCATTATATATAATTTGCTAATAGTGCATACCTACGCATACTTTTTTTATATTGAACAATCTGCATCCAATCATTGTAATTGTAACATGGACTGACATACTTGAACAATTCAACAACTTTGTTGTAACATACCTTTATCCCATCCATGAAAAATAGGCCCAAACCATGTAATGAAGATGGAGCTATGCGATATATCCTCTCATTAACACAAAAATTAGTGTTAATTGGAGGTAGCTCATTGGGTACCCATTCTTTCTCAATATGTGTGTACCAAAAGGGCACTTTGATGTCGCCTTTGGTCTCATCATCATAAGAACATGACCCCCCTTGAGCAAGGAAAAATTGCATGCATTTATCAAATTTTTTTCTAATCTTTTGACCTCTATTTGATCTCCCTCTTTTAGCCGTAATACATGTAGAACTTTCATCTACCATTCCCTCATTTCCATCATTCGATGTAGATAGATCTAACAAGTACCTATTTGGTGGGTCTTGCAATCCATCAGATGAGATATTGTCATGTCCCCGCTTCAAATATAATTTTGATAATATTTAAATAATATATATAGAATAATCAAGTTGTGACCCATACGTATGATTCTTCTTTGTCTATACGTGGGAGATATAAAATGTACTAAGTTGAAAGTGATTATATAATTATATTTCTATATGGTTCTTCTTTGTCTATATATACATTATATGATTATATAATATGTCTATTTATAACATACGTGCTCAGTGATAAACAAGAAGAATATAAAAAAATTATGTCTATTTATTGACTTATACCTGCTGATCCATGTCACTGTGCATGATCCATGCCAAAGGGGTTAAATTTCCTGCATATGTTAATCATTTATCTTAAGTTAGCTAAAAATTACATGACATGTATGCTACAAATAACTTAGAAGACAACATGAACAATATGCAACATCGTAAACATGAACAAATTTACCTTATATATGGAATGCAAGATTATCAACAAAAGGGGTGACGATGTCTATAGTCAATTGCCTATTTGCAAAAAGGGTGATAATCAAACACAATATATACATGTATCAACAACAATTAATTGAGCATCATAAGCAAAACATTGGTAATTATAAATCATATATGTTGTAATCATTAGAATTGAATACAATAAATATGTAATCATTACAATTGAAATCAATAAATCATGTCAATCATTTCATTGATCATTTCAATCATGTCATTGATCATCTTCTTCATCCATCTCATCATCATCATCATCATCATCATCATCATCACCACTATCATCATCACCATCATCACCATCACCATCACCATCACCATCATCATCATCACCATCATCATCATCATCATCACCATCATCTTGATCTTCATCATCTGCTTCTTTATCATCTTCAATATCTTCTTCTTTCATAACATTATACTTTATCAACCTTCCTTTTGGATCATGTCTAACAACAAATGACCAGCTCTGTTTATGTGGAACCTCTGAGTAAAACACTTGCTCACATTGGCTTGGAAGAACATAGGGCTCATCTCCAACTGGCTCAAACAACCTTGTACTAATCATTGTAAATCCATTATCATGTTGAATAACAGTTCTATCTGTATCATTTTGATTCAATTATAGCCTGTACCATTTGACGACGAATAGAACTACTTTGAAAGAGTTAAAGTTGCACTCAATTATATCATCCAAGATGTCATAGTATTGATTTTGAGATTGTTGAGGATGTATGTCATTTCTAGATGATATATTAGTGACCTTGAAAACTGCAGTTATCCCAGAATCACAAGTTTTCTTTGTGTCATCCAATTTTTTTATGTGAAATTTATGGCCATGATAGTACATAGCTTTATGGTGCTTGACCTACAATTTTTCAAGTATGTGTAAATTATTTTTATCATGAGTTGATATGAAACATACGAGTCATAATCATTAATAAATTTGTACATACCTCTCTACCTCTTAAACTATATACTAGATCAATTACCATTGGTGTAACATTGGAATCTCCATTACGATGAGTTTCTCTAACCAATGAAGCAACACCTTCCCATGTTAATGAGAAACTATTTTGTTGACATCGTTCAATCCATACCATCATCCAATCAAGATTGTTAGCAATATACAAATGTATTGCATCCCACTCTCGACCAACTGTATAAAGAAAAATATACCAATTATAAATAACTTATATTGAAGATTTATAAGAATTAATTAACTATAATAATATCTTATATTTACCTCTCACTTTCCTTAATCTACCTTTGCCCATCAAGTACTCCCCTTCAAATTTGTTAATGGAGTTGGGATCCCAAATATGATCTACATGGATCTTTGCTACAAACTTAAGAAGATATTCACTAATGTACACCATGGTCCAGTATACCATATATCCCTCCACCATAGAACCCTCGGGATGTGCTCTCTGTCAAAACAAGCCTTTCAAAAATTTCAAATGCTTCTCAACCATCCACATTGACCTAGTTGGTACAGGTCCACACAATTCAATCTCCTCAACTTGATGTACGAGGTATTGTTCTTGTGCATTGAAAAAAGTTGAAGGTAGACACTTTTGCATTTCACACATAAGAAGAGAAATTTTTCTCTTCTAATATTTTATATCTTTTTTATTGATTTCTTTTTATGACAACCACCTCATGTATTTTTCAAGATCATATATAACTTGTTTGACACTGTTGGTGAAGTGGTGTGGGAGAGATAGAGGTAGAACGTATTGCAATATTTGTAAAATGATCTTATCAATCTTTTATAAAAGAATGTAATGAAAACTACATGCAGTATACAAATATATAGTGAATACAAAATAACATGAATTACCTTAATAAATGTATGCCAATCGTGTGTTTTCATCCCTGGCCCAAATTCACTTTTCTTTGATATGAGATCATTTATGTTCGCAGTAAATCCTGTGGGAAATCATATTTCTTTTATGACTTCTTTTATAGCATTGCTCTGCTGCTTTGATAATAACCAACTAAGGGCACTTGTATCAATCTGGTCTCCATTGTTATTTGATCGAATGACATTTTTCATTGCATGGTTGGATTCTTCAATGTCACTATAAATTTTGATAATTTTGTCTTTGTCACGCCTTCCATCTAAGATTTTTCATAATGTATTTGTTACATTCTTTCCAATATGCATAGGATCAAACAAATGCACAATTGGAAGTTGCTCGTAGTATGACAACCTACTAAATTGTGTAGAATAACTTTTTAGTCCTTTTAGAATTTGGTCATCGATGCCTTGACGACCTTCATGAGCATCAATTACATCATTAATAAACAAAACACAATATCAAAATATAAATTTGAAACAAAAACCATCAGATGGAATGACATTACCTCGATGATTTATTTTATTGTATGTCGACTTCCATAGGCGAGGTGTCATTCTTCATGACTTTGATGTAATCTCTTCTTTCCCATTGAAAAGATATTTTTTGGTAATTCGGTACTTATGATTTCTGTGGAGAAAGTGTCTATTCTCATCAAACACCTACTTTCTTAAACTTTTTGAATGACGAGATTTCATCTTTAGACCACAAACTGGACATGCAAATTTTCCCTTTGTCTGAAGACCTACAAGATCGTGTATAATTGGATTAAATATGTTAACTTTGTGTTAGCACTATAACATACCAAAAAAGTGGTGTTAAGAAGAGAACATACCACAAAAATGTGTTAGCCCAAGGGCATCATGTATTGTCCATACAAACATTGCATGGAATTGAAATTGTCTTTGTCCTATTGGTCTAGAGATGTCATACATAGTGACCCCATTCCATAACACCATCAACTCGTTGATAAGGGGCTCAATATATACATTGATATCTTTAACTTGGTAGTTACCTAGTTGAATGAACACAAACATTACATAATTATTATGACCATTTTGATGGATTATTTATAATAAATTATTTTAGAGGACTATTAAATCAAAAAATACTTGGAACAATCAATGCCAACATTATGTGCTCCCTCTTTATGGACAACCAAGGAGGAATGTTATTATTGATAACAAAAATAGGCCACACTGAGTAAGCAGATCTCATCTCTCCAAATGGATTGACACTGTCTGCTGCCAATGAAAGCTTGAGATTATGAGGTTCTTCTTTAAAGTGTGGCCATTTTTCATCATTTTCCTTAAATGTTGAACCATCTGCAGGCATTCACATAATGTCATCTTGACTTCTATTGCATGCATGGTAATCCATAAATTGTGCCAAGCTATTGCACCTGAATAATCCTTGCATATGTGGAATAATGAGAATAAACTGAAGAACCTTGCAAAGCACCTTTTTTGTTATTCGATCTGATTAATATCTACTAATATGACAAATAGGGCATTCTGTTGCAAATTCATGTTGTTTATGATATATAATATGATCATTCAGACATGCATGTATTGTTTGATACTCTATTCCAATATCTTTCATAATGGCAGATAATTCTCGGTATGAGTGAGGTAGAATGTTTGATGGTAGTAACAAATACTCACCTATCAACCTATGACCAAAAATATAATTTGTTAATTTAAAGAATATTAATTGATACACAATTCACCCAATGTTAATTGTAAGGAAATTACGAAAAAAATAATAAAAAAGGTGACATGCCTTAACATACGTGTCATTGCTACATTGGATAAACCATTCATAACCTTCTAGCTCACCAACAACAATACAATGGTAAGAAGAGTTGTTTGGGAGCCTTCATATAGGATCTTGTGTGCCTTCTCAAGTATAGGTACATCAAGGTCTGTGTCAACATCATCATCATCATCATCATCATCTTGATCATCATGATCTTCTTCATCATCGTGGTCTTCTTCCATGGGATCATTACCTTCTACTTCTATATTCACAACTCCATGTTCCCTCATTTGGAAATACACATTCTTCGGATTGTCATGGTCCATAACATGAAACCCAGGGTGGTTGACCTATATGAAAATGATGACCTTATATTAACCATGACCATGATGTCATCATCAAATCATGTCTTATGTATTTTATAAATTATTAAAATACATACCAATGGATGAAATTCATTTCCCCCTTCAATGTGACCATGTTGCCTACAATGTTCCTCAACTGTTTTGATTAGATATCTTCGAGTCTTTAAGCTCTTACAAATTTTGCAAGGACAATAACATTTTCGGTCACCTTTTCTTTTTAAGTTAGACCATAGTCTAGCAATTGTCTCCCTATTTTGTTGTGCGTTGATATCGTCAGACATGGTCTTTCTTGAATGGAATGACTCATTGGTAGAAGAAGGATGACTTGTTTGCAACTTGCAGATTCTATATCAAGTGTATTAAAATAACATCCAACATTAATAATCAAGTAAATTCTAGCAAATCCAATTGAGTCATATTTGTGTATCATGTGACATTCTTTCTTACAAAGAATTGTTTATTTTTCTTAGGGATGCCCTTATATGGATGAGGTGTGTATCCTTGATCACAACCTCTTCCTTGCTTGATAGTGTATGTCTACTATGTCTACCTAATACATGGCATTTAAAATTAAGGGCTCTCTAACAATAACTTAGATAAACTACCACATCCAATTCAAAAATATTCAAATAAGAAGAGATAACCTTACACTTAGATTTCACATGGATTTCACCAATACATCTCAAAATCATTCTTGCACTCCAAAAAAAATTACTCACTAAATCCCTGTGCTTCTTAATCAACTCATCATTGTATTTATTCTTTGCAATTTACTCTATCTCACGGTACAGTCCAGGAACAATTAGTTCCTAGGATGGATTAAAACGTGTTTGGGATTGGTTCTCAATGTAAAAACATTGTATTAGTTATTTCTTACCTTTCCATGCCTTCTTTTTACTATTTCATTGCATTTTGAATTAGGAATATTGGACTTGTATTCCTAGGAAAGCGACTGGTAGGGTACAGTCAGTTTGGTAGTTTGAAGTTTTCTTTATGATGTTGTTAGTTCAGAATCAAATCTAATATGGATGGTAGGAGGATAAAATAGAATACAATAGTTGTTTCTATATAACCTCTACCTTCTAGAATATACCTATGAGAGCTCTACCATCCACTTCTTTGAAGTGAATCGAAAGTTAAGACTTTACGATTAAGAGAGAGACACAAAAAAATGTCATTTTAAAAGGAATGTCAACCTTCCAAATTTGTATGTTTTCTACATTTGTTTCAGTTACTTCAGCTTAGGCCCCATTAGTTCACCCTTTGTCACATAAAATATTTTTTTATCAGGGACAAATAAATTGTCATATCCTTGCCAAACTAGGGTTAGCAACCCTTATTTTATACAAATCATAGTCCTTATAAGTAAATAAACTTGGGTATGACAGTTGAGTCATATTGAAGTAATAACATTCCAAAGCAGGCTGACTATAATAAATATAAAATAATTCCTAGGCAACAAATTTCAAACAAGGCCGACTAGGTTAAATATAAAATAATTCCAAGGTGGCAAATTCCAAGGGATGCTGACTAAGAGAATATGACTAGATTAAAACATGTTCCAAGCAGCACCTAAGGAAAGGAATCTTAATCATTGATGGTTGGCTATTTTGCTTGAGTGATAGTAATTTACTTTTATTCTTAGCTGTGGTTAAACTTTTTACTAAGTAGCGGCCCTTGTTATACTTAATAGTTGTGATCATGAAAGGACAATAGTTGCAAAGTGAAAGGGCAACAATTTCAAAAGAGGTATCTTTTCAAGGCTAAAGGTTATGACTCTTTCCACCTTGGAAGCTATAAAAGGAGGAAGCCTCATTTGGTGAAGGAATCAAGGTGAATTGGAAATTTAAATGAAACTAAGATATAAGGTAGCAAGTGTTAGCCGTAAAGTTATGTTATCATCGGGTGTAAGTTGTCGATGGAGGTTAGTCAGCTGTCGACGGTTGAAGGGTGATGACGTTTGGTTGCACCCCTTCGGATTGTATATAAACTTTGTACTTTCTCTATTGAAGCATCATGATTATTGTACGACTCTGAATGATTAATGAAAGCTCCTGTGTTCTTTGCTATATATTATCTCTGTTAAGTTACATATCCTGTTAATGTCTATGCGTTTGTAACAAGTCTACCCATCAGGTAAACATTTGGCGTCGTTGCCCTTCGAATTGGGACAAAGGCAAATGGAGTATCGTCCATAAATGGGAATACCAATAGATGTTAATAGGCAAATAGATGATAATGGTGAACTTTTTGAAGGGGAGGACCACCTGATGAACAAATTCTGAGTCACACTCATTGCAACCATTGAAACCTTTGTGCGAAGAGAAGCCACGAGAGCCACCGTGCTAGAAGATATTGTGTGGGAGGAAATGAACGTGGGCCCGACGGCTAACCATCTGCTGCATCACCTTCCAAGGCTTCTAGCACAAGCAATGCTCACACAGAGACTTCGCCAGGAAGAAATCACTCAGGAGGAATGAAGGCAAGAAATCCTTCGGGAGTACCACGAACAAGTCAACAAAAGACTCCAGGAAGAACGTGATGGGAAACCCCATCGGGAATAGTCACATCTGAAAGTGACGAAAGGAAGGACACTGTAAAAATAAGAATGACAAGATCATTCATGAAGAGATTGTAATAAAATATGAATGAATAAAAGTGTCCCTTTATTTTATATTGTGTGTTGATTGTTGGTGTGAAGGAAGGCATTTATGCCCAACCAATTAAATAAGAATAGGAATTTAAGGAAGGAACCCAAGGAAGAACAAGTTTTATGAAAAGCAATACTCGAACAACAACAAGCCTAGCAAAGGGAGAGGTTCAGGAGGAGACGTGCTGATAGACTACTCGAGGGGGTAAGTGAAGGCAATGGTTTAAAGGAACCCAACCAGGAGAGAGGCCAAAGTGACGATGAGGACCTATTAGAGGAAACGATGAACTTATTAGGGACCTTAACTTTAACACCAAGGACAAAAGCCCGTAGGAAGGCAGAAGAGGAAGCCGAACATAGGGAGCAGGGTGTAGTTGTCGCTGAAAGTGTCGAAGTGACATAAAGGCACGCAGATCACACCACTCCGAGTAGTTTGGGAACATCTGTTAACAAAAATAGTTTTGGAGGACCGACTGAAGGAGCACCCCAACCTGTGGCACAACAAGGACTCCCCACGAACCAAGCGGCTCAATCCATAGTACAATAGGTAGTACAAACCACCGTCCCACCCCAGAGGGTGAATATGGTGACAAAAAAGGAAAAGTTACCCAAATTCCACGGTGATGGAAAAGAAGACCCTATTCGGCATTGCCACACATGTGGGATGATTTGGGTGGCGAATGGAGTTGTAGACTAGGCCGAATGGATGAAACAATTTCCAGCAACCCTTCGAGGGGTAGCAATTGACTAGTACTCTGACTTAGACAAAACCAGAGTGACCACTTGGGACCTTTTAAAAGGGGCATTTCAAAAAGAGTTCAGGCTCTTACAAGACGATAATGAAATCATCTCTGAAATTTATGGAATGAAGCAAGGGTAGAAGGAGACCGTACGGACCTATGACGGCTGACTAAAAGAATTGGTAGGCAAAATGGAGAGCCCACTAGCCGACGGGTTGAAGAAGCGACGGTTCATCGAAGGGTTGAAATCCAACCTTCGGAGGAAGATGAAGATAGTTCCTCCCACTTCTTACATCGACGCGTATAACTGGGCGATGGACCTGGAGAGTGAATAGAAAACTTTGAAAAAGAAGAAAAATGAGTCTTGTTCGTCGGACGAAGACAATACTTTAGGAGATGATAGTGGTAGTGATGGGAAAGCAAAGAAGAAAGTCTCCACACTACAAAAAGACATGGAACAAATGCTTAAGGAATTCAAAAATATGAAGGGTAGCACTAGTCGGAATGAGGAAGGAGAATTATGGTGCACCAATTGTAAAGAGGCTAGTGATGCAAAGGGCACATGCCCAAGGAAGATGTTCTGTGACATTTTCCAAATGGCAGACCATTCCACAAATAAATGTCCGTTCAATATGAAGGCACGGGGCCAACATATCATGTTCACACAAGAAGCTTCAGCCTCTGGGAATACACAGAACACAGCCTCCTCCGATGACTACATGAACAATCACCGTGGGGGAAGGGGAAACAATAATAATAACACTGACGGGGGGCGAAGTTGCCTCTAGTACAATGCAAGTGGAAGGTTGATGATTTAATGCCACACGTGTAGCCAGTGGGGGCATTTTGCTAGGGAGTGCCTAAAGGGAGAAAAGGCACAATTTTTGTGCAAATGGTGTAGGCCTGGAGACCATGATGACACAAAATGCCCTAAATCGGGAGTAAACTTTCTAAACATTAAAGGCAACGAAGGGGGAGTGTTGGTAATCACCCAACAGCAAGCATGGAAAGCCACCTACCCACACCTAGAGACTGAAAAGAAAAGAGTAAATGAGGTGAGGGAAGACATTGAGATGGCCCAGTGGAAAGAAACACATGATGCCGCGAGAACCTCCCAAGGAGGTCACACGGAACATAGGATGCTAAGGAAAATAATGCAGACATAAATCCTAATACAATTGGGAGACCTTCTTACAACAACACCACAATTAAGAATGACCCTACTTAATGCGGTACCATCTCTGAACATGCAGAAGGCGACAATGGAGAAGGTGATGGAGATGACAAACTCCCTCAAAAAGGGAAAATCCATCGAGGACCCCATGTTGTTGGCACTCAACACCGGAAGGCACCCAGCGGTAGTGGAGATGGGAATCTTGGGCACAATACTCACGGACACTATCATCGACGAAGGATCGGGTGTCAATGTCCCACCTGAAGAAACCTGGAGGAAACTCGGACAACCAACACTGTGGCTGCCGACCTTTCAACTGGTAGGCGCAAACCAACATGGGATTAAACCCATAGGCACACTGATGGCACAAAGGGTGATGATTGGAACCCAACCGTTTGTCATGGACTTTATTGTTATTCCAGTGAAAAAGAAGGGGTACAATGCTCTCTTAGGGAGGGGATGGCTGGTGCAAGCAAAAGCTAAGCACGACTGGAAGCGGAACATCATTTCCATGGAGAGAGATGGCTGAAAATTCACAATCGATCTAAGAAGTCAATTGGTTAGTGAAGACCTGACATCTTCATCGGGATCAGACATGGAAGAAGAAGTTGACCAAGGAAGACAAGAACTGAACAAGGAAGGTGTATTACAAATAGAAGGGTGCTCCGACGATGACATGGATTCACTAAATGGGCTCTTTCATTGGCAAATGGAGGATTATGAGCTAAGGCACTGTAACATGTTGGAGATAGAGGACGATGAAGAAGAATAGATAGGGGATGAGGAGGAGGAGGATCCTACATTCCCGCCATAGTACGAGGAGTACAAAGAGGGGGAGCTCCAAATTCAGGAAACTCCCGCACACCAATTGGACAAAGAGAAACCCGTTAAGTATGAAGAACCGACAGTGAAGTCCATGAATTTAGGAGATGACACCAACCTGAAGAAAATTCTTATAGGGGATGACTGGAACCCCATGTTGAAAACCGTGACATTTAAAATCTTCACAGAATACAAGGATGTATTCACATGGACCTACAAAGACTTAAAGGGGGTACCACCGGAATTGTGTGTCCACCAAATTCCATTGGTCGAAGGAGAGGTCCCTGTATAGAAATGTCCATACAGAATGAACAAGAACTATGCAGCCCGTGTCAATGAAGAGATCGAAAGGATGCTTGAGGTAGGCATCATATTTCGCATACAGGCGAGCGAATGCGTGTCGCCGATCGTGATCTCACTGAAAAAGACACTAGCCAAATAAGGATATGTGTGGACTTTAGATGTCTAAACATTGTTACAATCAAAGATCCCTTCCCAATTCCCTTCATAGATACCATCTTGGAGGAGGTCACTGGTCATGAAATTTACTCCTTTATGGACGGATTCTCAGGATATAACTAGATATCAATCGCTGAAGAAGACAAGCCGAAGACAACATTTGTGGTAGAAGATGGAGTATATGCTTACAACAGGATGTCGTTCAAACTTTGCAATGCCCCGACAACATTCCAGAGAATAATCTTGCACATCTTTGATAAAATGTTTGTAGGCAACATCAAAGCCTTTCTGGATGACTGGTCTATTTATAGTGCCGAGGATACTCATTTGGTGGCCCTTCGGGAGTGCATGGAAAGATGTCGATGGGCACGACTTGCATTTAACCCCAAGAAGTGTTGATTCATGGTTCCACAAGGGAAACTACTCAGGCACATTGTGTGCAAAACCAGATTGAAAACTGACCCAGACAAGATCCGGGTGATCCTCGAGATGAAACCACCCACGGATGTTACAAGACTTAAGTCGTTCCTCGGGCACATCAGGTACTATCAGAAATTCATCAAACAGTTTGCTCACATATCTCTACCGATGGAACAACTAAGCCGGAAAGGAGAACCTTATAATTGGGGGTTAGAGCAAGGGGATGCATTCGAAGACCTTAAGGCAAGGTTAGTAGCCGCACCTATCTTGACATTCCCCGATTGGGATAAAGAATTCCATGTGCATGTGGATGCATCCAATTTCACAATTGGAGCCACGCTGGCATAGACGGGTGACCACAGGTTAGATCACCCCATATACTTCATGAGCAGACTCCTCTCAAAGGCAGAGAAGAACTACTGCACAATAGAAAGATAAGCATTGGGAATGGTGTATGCTGTGTAAAAAATTCAGCATTACTTACTCGCCACCCCATTCACCTTTTTTGTGGATCATCAGGCCTTAATGTACTTGGTGAACAAACCACTTATTCAAGGACGAGTAAGCAGATGGTTGCTCCTCTTGTAGGAATTCACCTTCAACATCATAGTACACCTGGGAATAAGTCACGTATGTGTAGACCACTTGTCACAACTCAAATTTGGGGAGCCCCCAGAAGGAGTAAATGATGACTTTCTCGATGCCCATCTCTTTTGTATTGCTATTCTTCCTCCATGGTACACAAGCATTGGAGAATTTTTGTCCATAGGACAATTCTCGGAGGGAATGCTGCTAGGTGAGCAAAGGAAATTGGTACTCATAAGTAGGAATTTCCAACTCATTAATGGGTTATTATACAAAATGGGACCTGATGAGGTACTTTGGAGATGTGTGATGGAAGAGGAAGTACAAGGCGTTCTGAGAGAAGCCCATGAAGGTCCTGCAGGAGGGCATATGGGACCTCACACGATAGCACGGAAGGTCTTACTAGCAGGCTTGTGGTGGCCCACTTTGTATAATCATGCACGAGAATGGGTGACGAGTTGTGACACATGTCAAGGAGATGGGAAACTTCTTAAGTGGGGTTTTATGCCATTAAATTCATCTAACGCTTAGGAATTGTTCGAGAGATGGGGCTTGGATTTTGTCGGACCACTAAAAACAAGCAACAGGAGGAGGTGTCAGTACATCGTGGTAGCAATGAAATATCTTACCAAATGGGTCAAAGCTCGGGCCTTGCTAGACAAGTCTACAGTAAGCATGACAAGGTTCATCTATGAACATATCATTACACGGTATGGCATCCCTATTTAACTCACGAGTGACAGAGGCGGGCATTTCGTTAACCATGTCATACGGTTTCTCACTACAAAATTTAAAATCTTTCACTCACTCTCGAGCCCCTATTACCCAAGGGCAAACAAGCAGGTGGAAGTGACTAACAAGATACTAGTGTCTGTGATTTACAAGTCCTGTGGAGTTGAAGGTGAAGACTGGGAAGAGCGACTTTTGTTAGTTTTATGGGCATACCATACGACATATAAAGTTACTACGGGACATACTCTATTCCAATTGATGTACGGACAAGAGGTCATGGTCCTTGCAGAGTTTTTGGTGCCGAGTCTCTGAATAGCACTCAAAAATAGACTAGGGGACATGGAAAGCCTCTGAGAATGCTTCCATGCTCTCAACAAACTGGATGAACGATGGATGTTGGTACAATGGGCAACAGACATAGCGCAACAACATTAGAAGCATTGGCATGACAAGCATCTCTGCCACATCCGATTCACTCTAGGATAACTCGTACTGAAGTATAATGGCCGAAACAAGATTAAACCCGACAAGTTAAAGGTGAAATGGTTAGGCCCTTATCAATTCCAAGAAGTCAATGCCAATGGGGCAATTAAGCTATCATCGATAGATGGGGTAGCCATAGTGGATGTCGTTAACAGGTCGAAGCTGAAGATTTACCATGACTGGGGCCATCACAGAGCGTCGAGCAAGAACCAAAGATTTTTTATTTTTATTTTAAAAGCAAATGTGTGAGAGTCTCGTGGTGGGACCATCGGATGGTGGAACCACTCGACAGTGGATCCACCATTTGTTATAAACCGCGACTATGCCGCAAGACAATTATAATGCGGGGGAGTGTGGAGCACGACAATTACAACATGGAGGGAGTGTGGAGCAGGGTGTTGGGGGAGATTAGTGCAGAGGAAATTTACGCCATTGCCGTGAGAACGGAAGAATACCACGGAGAAGAGAATACTGTGAGGAAAGCAGTGGTCGCATCCTTTCATAAGGCACCACCATATGGAGAAAGAGGACTACCAAGTGTGGAAGGGAAGAGTATGTTGAGAAGAAAGTGCAGACAGTAACAACCATGTGGAAGGAAGGAGTTCGTGCAACGGCGGGAACACACATTACCATGCGGGAAGCAATAGATTCACACTCTGGAAATGAGATAAAGCGAACATCACCAAATGGAGAAGGGGATATCAGTATGACAAATTTGATAACGGTTTGTTGAAATTTGAAAATGGTTAATAATGCATTCAGCTAGGAAGAGGAATAATTGGAAAAATCAATTACAGTATGGGAGTCTAGGGAAGGCAGCCATGAACAAGAAGGCTACCATATTACCCTTTGGTGTGAGGGTTGTAGGGCCTCAGGCAAGTGGGAGCAGTGGAAAGAAACTTAAGTTTGTGCAGGAGGAAAAGGAAAAGGATGCTATCACATAGCAGACGGTAGCGTTTGAAGGATTGAATGGACTAGAATGTAGGAAATGGTGGAAGGAAACCCCAGAGGATGATGAGGTGAATTTTTTTTTATGTCAGGTGGGTGTTCATTGGGCTATCCAAATGCCCTTATTTCCTGTGTGTAGCCTCAAAAATACCCTAAGGATAATGATTTAGTGTTTTGATAAGTAGACGAGGAAGAGTACATTTGTGTACCGAAACCACAGGCTCATGGTCTCGTTTGGTGCTGAGGATTTCACACGGGTCTTCGGCATTCTTGGACGCAATAGACGAAAGGTGGATACCACAAAATAAAAAATACCAGCAAAGAGGAAAGAGTCTTGGATAAAATGTGTATGCCGACCTCTCACTCCAGCAGAGTTGGACAAGGTGGTAAACGCGACAAAAGCAAGAGGCCTCAGGAGGGAGTTCATAGCAGAGGGTCCTTGGCATTGCATCCTTGATGTCCTCAAGAGCAGGCTGACTAGTTCTAGTCGTGCTTCCGACATTGCCCTCCCACAGATCGTCTACATGCAGGGGTTGATGAATGGTGTGGTTTATGATTGGGCTTTAGTGTTGGCAGACAAAATGTCAGAATTCATGACGTTACAAAATCAAACCTTTTACATGCCCCATTATGCCATCGGGCTATTTTTGGAAGCTACCCTTAGATAGATTCCAGTGGACAAGTTGGAACTCAAGCCACGAGGAAAGCTCACAGGAGGAGCTCCGCCTGTATTTTATTAGCTTTATTTGGATATTAGGGGTGTAAGCAGTGGGCAGAAGCGATGACACATGATGGTTGAGTTTGACTCATACGATGTTGATAGCGGTCGCGAAGCCAATCCAGAATCTTCTGACCTAGATTCAGGGGAGGAGGATAGTGATAAGGTCGAGGAGCTAGTTCGCATGGAGGCAGTGGAATCCACTATGACAGTTGTCTAGTTTTTGGCACCTGTGTTGTCTCCCTCGGCCCACTTGACTTCTACATGGGTGGCGAGTCCCATCATCCTTGAAGTTGAGTTCCTATTGGAGGAAGAAGCTACAAATGTTTCAGCCCACCCTGAGCCTTCGATGGAGGTAGGAGCGACAGTTAAGGAAGTTTTTGAAGGCAGATAGGAGATTGGCAAGGGTCAGGTTCAGATGGAGGTGGTAGGATCAGATGTCGTAGTGATAGTAGATGCGACACTTCTGTAGGATTCACTCTCACCAGTTGATCCTACGCAGGTTGGAGCCATGCGCTCTTGGATTAGCTGAAGGTTCCAGTTGGTTCTTGCTCCACCATCGCCTGCAGTCCTTTCCCCTTGACGGGAGGACCCGCTAGAGATTATTGGTATAGAATCTGCCAATTTCACAATGGCCATGAATATTCCCTCATTCTCTAAGGAGGATGGGGTTGTGGAGACAGTCACCCCAATGACAGTTCAACCAGCAGGTGATAGTGTGGTAAGGGAGGCACTCTGTGGATTCGAGTTGGCTCGTCCGACATCTCTTACCTAGTCTGGGCCGTTGGAGGGAGAGGACGTGGAGGCCTATCTCATAGATGTGGTCACTCGAGGATGTTGGGTAGTAGCTGTAGCAGAGTCACAGGCTGTGGCAACTGTGGTGGAGGATTTGAGCTATCTCTTGGCCTTTGCTCGGGTCAATTATGGTCCAGCATTTGTCGCATGCTTTGAGCAAGGGTCGTGGCCAGCTGAAGAGATTGATGAAATGTTGGCTGCATGGGTTGTGTCAACTCTAGTAGTGGAAAGTGAGGTGGCATCTTTGGTGCGGGAGCTAGAACAAACCGTTCAAGATGGGTACTATGCCTTAAGGTGATCTGAGTATGTCTCGGCAGACAGGGAAGCTGCATTGGTGACCGCATAAAGAGCTCGGGAGGAGCTAGGCACCAAGTTTGAGGTAGTTGAGAGAGACTTACTCTAGTGTACTAAGGAGTTGAGGGTTGAACATGCTGCTCAAATTGTACAGGCAGAGAATGAGGCTAAGGAGAAGGAGCTATTGGAGGCTGCATTGATGGTCAAATTTGTGTTGGAGTTGTAGATGGTCACTGAAGCACACTTGCAGACTAGGATTGCACAGGTGTATGAGCTCCGAGCTCAATTGGGGTCATCCAGGGCACCAGTTCCTTTAGCTGAGTAGCATGCTTCATCATCAGAGATGCTTCCTTTTTCCCCCTCTCCTTCTCAGTCTTAGTTTTGGTTTTGATGGGTAGTCTTTCCTATTTTGTTGTTTAGTCCCAGACATTTTGCTATCGTCTGGAGATGACTTTTCTTTAGGGGGGCATGATGTTAGCCATAAAGTTATGTTACCATCGAGTGTAAGTTACCGACGGAGGTTAGTCAGTTGCTGATGATTGAAGGGTGATGACGTTTGATTGCACCCCTTCAGATTGTATATAAACTTTGTACTTACTCTATTGAAGCATCATGATTATTGTACGACTCTGAATGATTAATGAAAGCTCTTATGTTCTTTGCTAAATATTATCTCTGTTAAGTTACATATCCTGTTAATGTCCATGCGTCTGTAACAAGTCTACCCATTGGGTAAACAACAAGTGAATGCAATAATCAAGTTTGAATTGGAGAAGAGTAAAAAAAAACTAGAGTTCGAAATTAAGAACAACAATCTATAATATTAAGGGAAATAATTGATATGCAAACATAAATATGATAAGAAGCTGCAACTGTATTTGTCTTCCCTCATCAAGTACACCACTTTGAGATGGACGCACTTGAAGTCCTGCTATTCTTGTGGGCCAAGACGCCAAATGGATTGGAGGTTCATTCCATGCCCGTGGGCTTGGTTAAGGAAGATAGCCCCCCAACGTTCTATCAAGAAATATAGGATAAGTAATTATTTACCTAATTTCGATCAGCAACCATGTTTGGAATCAATGTGAAATGTTTTGCAAATAGGAAGATGCAGTAGCACAGGTCTTCCCTTATCAAGTATGCTACCCCAAGAAGGATGGATTGGTGATCTTGGAATTCTTGTGGGCCAAGAGGCCGAATGGATTGGAGGTTCATTCTGTGCACTTGGGGTTGGTTGAGTAAGACAATCTCCTGACATCCTATCAAGTGTTTCCATCAGATTCCTAATATGGTTGACTATGGGATTAAGCTATGAAATAGACATGAATGATTCTAGGACACTTTAACTTTAATAAAGATTATTGATATTAATTCTTTGTTTTAATTAATATCGTTTATAAGGTCTAAAGTAGGTTTTTCTTTAAACTGGCATTACAATTTTGTAATTTTAATATAGAGTTCTATTTCTAAATAAATTGCATCTGTTGGAATCATTATTTTTGGGAAAAATCAGGTTATCCCAAAAGAGGACATCACATAAATTATATATCTCACTTTGTTATATCCCTTTTGAAATTTTATATTTCAAAGACTTTGTCAATTGACAATAGAAATGAATATGCTTTTTTGAAATTTGCCATCAAAAAAGAATTAATTAGGACCCTGTCCAACTACTAGAACCTCTTATTTCTATTTTTCTATTGAAAGACAATTGGTCAACTTTTAAAGGTGCATCAAATTTTGAAGTTTAAATACTATATAGTTTCTATTGGTTAATCCATTTAAAATACACCATTGAATTGTTGGAGTGGATAATTAGCGTAACACCCTAGGACAACTTGCAAAAACAATGATAACATTCCACAAGAGAGTATGGAAGAAATAATCTTGCTTGATATTAAGATCTATGACATATGTTACAAAGTGTACAAGAGCCTTGCTTATATAGGCAAGATGAGTGATAGGATTAAACAAGATGTTGAAATTTTTCGTAATCCTTTAACATGAGACAACTAACTCAAACAAATATTAAATGACCTAGGATACAAGAAGTAAATGAGATATAATTCCATTGACAACTAAGACTTCTAGAAAGACACCTAGGACCTAAGTTAACTTAATATATGAATAGGAGCCCACTAAGGAATTAGTTAGTTACAAAACCTTTTTCATGCCAACACCCCCCTAAAGTGTAACTCAGAAATAAAATAATGCAAATGATGCAAGGACATAGATGGTGCATGATAGGTCCCAACTCTCAACAACATATAGAAACTCCCAAATATGATGAATATTGCATATGAAGCCTTCCTCGAAATACAAAGCCTCTTCATGAGTCAAAATGTCCAAGTAATTAGCCACTATGCCAAATGTGCGAAAAATGAACAAAATATACCTAGGTCTCCAAAAAAAGTGCATATCCTCTCCAAGAGTCAAAATGTCCAAGTAATTAGTCACTATGCCAAATGTGCAAAACAATGAATAAAATATACCCCAATTATAGATCTTCTCAATACCTTTCCAATGTCACAAAAATCTTGAAAATTGGATATTGTGGCAAAAAATAATGGGCTTGGAGGTCCAAAAGTGAAAAAATGACTTAAGTTGGTGATAAAATTCACCTTTAGCAAAATATGGCAAAATGACCTACTTCACTGCAATGTTTGCAAAACTAGCTTTTCATTGCTATCTCTTTTGTGAAAATCCAACATGGTGACGAGAAGTTATGGTTCGTAGCACAAAATGCTCCATTAGGGCTCTGAGGGGGGTCATAATAGGCTATTGGTGCTGAACAAGTGATCTCCCATTTGACTAGTAGCTCTGGGTGGCCAAAAAAATTAGTGTTACCAGTTGGTGGCGATGCCACTCAAGTGGAGCATCGGTGGTGGTGGGACCAATGGAATCACCATTGAGCACTAAACTACACATTCACAAATTTCAATAAAATCGTCCCTAGGTCAAAAGACAATAGAACCAACGATTTTTTTAAATAAAATATTTTATTTGGAAAAAAAATGCTAACTCAACCAAATCATACCTAGGGCATAGACAATTGTGTAGAAATTATACATATTTTACAGTGATGTCATAATGTAGACGTAGAGGAGATATTCTTTTGGAATATGCCTATTATTTTTTTGTTGATGCTATATCTTAACTTGTCGATCCTTGTGGCCCAACATAGTCGTACGGATTGTACAAGTAGTTGTACGAATGGCCGTTCAACCACATTGAAATGATGTGACAAAGCAAAATAACTCAGAGGGCTTGGAGCAAAAGTCTTCAATTTTGATGATTTGATTGCCAATCTTAGGGTTTTTGGGCCTTCCAAATGCAATGGCAGGGTTTATTTTGACCCAAAGTGCTCTAAAAATTCAGCCAGCTCCCAGATTTTTCAACCTTCTCCCAACTTCAAACCTTTGTAGATCTGGTCTCACAAGCCTGATTTAATCATTTAGGCAAAACAAAAGTCAAAATTGACTTTTTCCAACTCCCTTAACTCGATGGTGAGCTCATATTTTCTTTAGCACACTCCAATATGAACTTGCAATAAAAACCCATAAAGAGTAAACACCCAAATTTGGTATTTTTCCAAGTTTTCTGATTCTCTAGGTCATCATGTGATGCAAGAGGAGCATACTCAACCTTACTTAAATCCACCAAAAGCTTTCATTTGACAATATCTCTACCCTTAGATTTGAGAACGGTTTTGCAAGATCAAACCTCTAATACCTTATAGGAGCCAAAGATATGCTCAACACTCCAAGACCACTTGCAAAAACAATGATAACCTTCCACAAGAGAGTATGCAAGAAATGAGTTCCTTGATATTAAGATCTATGAGATGTGTTAAAAAGTTTAACAAGAGTCTTGCTTGTATAGGCAAGGTGAGTGATGAGATTAAACAAGGTGTTGTCTTGTTTTTTAATCCTATAACATGAGACAACTAACTCAAACAAATATTAAATGACCTAGGACACAAGAAGTAAATGGGATATGATCCCACTGAGTACTAAGACTTCTAGAAAGACACCTAGGACCTAAGTTAACATATGAATAGGAGCTCACTAAGGAATTAGATAGGTACAAAATGTTATTTGTAAACATAAATTGTGATTTCTATATTTTAAAAAGTAAAATTTATTTGTAATTGTAATAATATTAGGAGAACTAGCAATATATGTTTAAGGTTTGTCAATTTTAATTAGTGATTGAAGAGTTAGGAGTACCAAAGTGGTGTAGCTCAAGGAACAATTTTTAATTATACACACACATATATTTGTAGTGGTAAAATTTGTATTTTTATGTTATTTTTATTTAGTTTTATGTTTATTTTAAGTGAATGGTTTTGTACATGCATATTTTATGCTCTCTAGCTAATGCTTCATCCTGATGATGGATCATGTAGTATGATTCGAAACGTTGCTGATGAAAAATTACACAGTTTAAGAAATGCTTGAATCTAACACGATGGACTGTGGAAACTACATGACATGTATGTTTTGATAAGAAAACTTAAAAAACTTTAAACTTTAAACTTTATTTTATAGTCCATGACACCAGTCATATGTTTTTGGGTCTACATATGGTGACAGTGATATGGGACTACCTCGTACTCCTTGCAGGAGGCACCTGATAAGTGACCTGATTTTGTGCAAATTTGACCTTAATATCTGCCCTCTTGCACTCTTGTCCTCTCTTTCGTCCATGCACAAATTGTATTGTACTCTCTAGCATATTAGCTTACATATAGTTCTCTAACTGCTTACACACAACTTACATATAGTTTTCTAACAGCATAACCGTCACACCTCCTTCGGGTGCAAGTGCTAGTATATTGTTGGTTCATGTAAAAATTAAAATGATTTAATCCCCATATATAAGAGATTTTATTGAATTTTGATCGAATAAACAAACTTTCTTATGATTTCTTGTTGATATGTAGTAAAAGAATCAATATTTTAGCCTTCTAACTCTGCAAGGGGCCTCTTTCAGTAGCCAGTAAAGAATTGATGTTCTTGGACTGCAGAAACATAGTTAAGGGTATGCTAAATGTAACATGCGCTCAAGGACTGGTCATAGAAATGGAAATGCATTACATGTTTGGAATGGAAACACTGACAAAAAATATGTTCCAATGATATTAAATTATTAATGTATTTATATTATTGATCTTTTAAAATTCAACAGATTAAAAGAGTAATATTATTGAACCACCAACACTACAATATGTAATGTCCTCAACTTTTAAGGTGTCAATTAATTAAATTGATTTTTATTAAGTTGTCAATAAAATAAAATAAAATATTCAGATGATAACTTAATTAATTTAGTAAAATAATAATAAGATAGTAAAAATATTATGAAATGCCACTTTATTAGATAAAGTTCTGCAAATAAGATTAAAATTAAAGTCGGCTGAGTTGGCCTACTATTCCAGATGCTTCTCGGAGTTCTTTATAAGGAGGTTGGATGGATGAAGTAAGACATGCTTATGATTTTGATATTTTATCTTGAAGACTTTTGGAGAGCTTGTGTTTGCAGGTTCAGCGTACCCTAGGATGAAAACCCTTGGGTAAGTCAGTGGTGTGGATGAAAACCCATTCAGCCTATTAGGTGGATTCATTTTAGAATTCACATTGTGCTTATTTGATCAGTTGGTAAAGATTTTGCATAGTTTTGTGAAGATTTGGAGGTTCTATGAATTTTGGAAGCATGCTACAGTAATCCGTACCATTGCTACAGTAATTAGAGTGATATTTCTTATCAATTTACATCAACTCAGGCTGGTTGGTAATGTCTGTAAAAATTATGAGACTTACTAGAGCACTGGATTGAAGGTTTGAAGTTTTTTAAGGGATGTTTATTGCCTATAGTGGGCTGCTTATAATCTGTTGCAGGATTGTTGGCATGGTATTGATTGAGATCAGAAATTCTGAGCATAGACTGGATGGTTGGGGTGTTCGATTGTGCAGATATGTGATAATGTACTGTAACCATACCTTGTGGAATTCAGTTGCTGTTCTACCTCATAAATATTGATCAATGGTTGCTGCTGTTTGAGATTCTCCCTCAGAAATATTGACCAACAAGGTTGCTGCTGTTGAAGGTTGCCTGAGATGTGGTATTTTGCTGAGTAAGGAGCCCATTTAAAGGTGCACACTGCACATTAAATGTTTCAGTATACATTTTAATCTGATTCTAAAATCAGTTGTAATCCTTGAGTTTATGAAGGTGGTCACCAGTATATATCATTGTTGATGCTGCAAATTTACAAAGACAGAACTTGTCCATCTCCCTTTCTGAAATAAAATGATTACTAAGCAAGTTGGTGAATGACATAGCTTATCTCGAGAATGTATTTGTTCTTTTTGTTATGAAAATTTCTATTATGTTTGCAATTCTTATTCTCTGTTTAAACCGTTAAACCACCAATCAGCAAATCCCAGATACAAACAACAGTTGACATACAAATTAGAAACTTCATTAAAGATTTCAGTTTGATACTTTTCAAGGGACATATGTAAACTGTTCAACAAAATAATTAAGCTGGAAAAAGTGAAAAGTTGGGGTGAAATTCATTGGGGTTATTACACAATATTTGTACTTTATTTAGGCATGTACATGCGGACATCCTGTATCCCTATCCAATGAAAGCAGTTTATTTAAATTTATAAGTGTGATGCAGTTTTTCATTTATGAAGACTTATACTGTTGGTGTGAAAGGAGTTTAGATACTCAGTGCCCTGTGGATGCTAATAGAAACATTTTGTATTTTTTCGAGTAGTAGTTAATTTGAGTTTAGGAATGCATTCTTTTTGTTTACCAATATAAATCATTGGATGCATTAGACTTTCTGACGATAAAATATTTGAGGGATTGTAAGATTTGTATGCACTGGTAAATGTTGGAATTCAAAGGGTAGGTTCTAGTAGAACTTCTTTTGTAAAATTTCTACTAGAATAGTTTTAGAATTTTACAGTCAAATGATCATGTTGTTTGACATGTGCTATTCTGGTCCAGGTTTGCTGAGATAGAAATGGGGTTGACTAAAACTGAAATAAATTTAAGACGGTTGCTTGCCGCGGCTCCTCAACAGGACAATCAAGCTAAGCTTATACATGTAAGCAATCTTCATTGAGTCATTACTTGTTTATGCGGGCAAAATACAATGTTCAGTTTGTACTACTGTTATAATCCAAACTGTAACTGCTGTGAAATTGAACTGGCAGAAGTCCAAATGCAATATTAAGAGATGAAGACAATGAAGGATCAACAAAATTTTCTTTTAGAAGAACCTAAAAAAAACTTTATTGTACTGCAAAACATATTTTGAGACAATGCATAAGATAAAAACTTTCTTGAGAAGGTATTGATTCATAGTTCCATGAATTTTCGGAATGGAGGGATGGGGGGACCAAGGACCTAAATTTGGGGACAACGGGGGTCTAAGGGTGGAGATCCCTGTTAAACTCCCTTGTGTGGTTTGGGGCAGCACTTTGGATATGTTCCCTTGTTATGGTACAGGACCGGAGCAAAGGATGCACCTTAATGTTGCATGCCTTTTTTCACAATTTAATCACTTTTTTTTCTCCAATACGAAGCCTCCACTATTTTTTATCAAATCTTTATTCTTCAGATAACTATATTGAAATATTTATAGTTGTTTTGAATGTTAGGGTTGGTGAGGCCCTTTAGCATTTTAACATCAGGATTAGTGAATTAGATTTTCGAAAAAATCAAAATGCTTTAAAAGAAAAATTTGAATTTTTAACTTTTGGAGATGGTCGTGGGGCTTTTGGAAGACCCCTTGCTGTCCTAACCTCCTAGGGACTCCGTAGCATCCCTCCAACATCCCCATCAAGAGGGGTGGCTTGGAGACATCTCCTCTTTTAGGGAAACATCCTAGGGATGGCTCTCCCATGCTGGTGGCATTGGGAGAACATTCCTCTGGCTTCTTGGGACATCCCCATGCTAAAAATGGTCTTTTGTTTGAGGGGAGCAGAGGAGGAGGAGATGCCCCTTCAACATCTCCATTAGGGGTACACCTTCGACATGTCCCCCTCTTTGACAGAAACATCTGGGGGATGTCTCTCTCCTACTGGTGGCAGTGAGGGAAGTTGCCTTGGTGTCTTGGGGATGACCCCATGCCTTGCATGGTGCATCTTTTGGGGGAGGGTTGTGTATGCATTTCGTTGGAACCTTGTATTGATGTCATCTCAGATGTTGGCCTGAGTTTTCCAAGTGTAGTTGCTGAATTTGACTACAATTTTTTTTTTCAAATACACTCAACTGATGGAATAGGTTCTTAAGAATTAATGATGTGAATCTTTTGAAAATTAAGCAAGTTAATGGTAGAATAATTCTAAGATTAGCCTTGGAGCAGCTAAGATTGAGAAGACACTGTTTGGGAAGATTCCTATAATATTTTAGAAAAGATAGGAAAATGAGCGAATAATCCTGAATTAGATAAGACAGGGATACTATCTCAAAAGAATTTAATATTTTAAGAGAAATACTGTTTCTACACATTGTGCTAGTGAATCTAATACAAGCTAATTTTTTTAATGTAGTCCTCTAATTCCTAAACATAGCTCCCAAAGCTTGATAGCTGTTGGGATGTTGTCCTCTAAATGATGATCTTGTAACCACACTGCTTTTTTCATTTTTTGGCATTCTTGGCTTGAAGTTGCGTGTGATCTTTAAGTGACATAACTGTAATGCCATTGACATTACATTATAATTTTTCATTCCTCTAACTGCAATCAGATGCTGTTGTTCCTAAAACTTGAGTTGCATTCTCCAACGATGGTGTTGCTATAACCATGTCAAACCTCACTACAGACACTGATAAAATCCACAACTCAATTCTTGGCTGTACAGATGCGATTTCATCCCCTGATCAGCCCAATTTTATCTTATGACCATACTAGTATGCAATGAACCTAGAGCTTACCTTCCTGTCCTAAACAGTTGTAAGGAAATATTTTAAATATTTATCCTTCACACCCAACTCACGAAGATCATAAAATGTGTAGATTTCTGATTGCAAATAATTTCTTAAAATAATCCAACTTAAATTTCCGAAAATCAGGAAGCACATAGCGGAGACCCAGTTCAATAAGTAATAATTTCAGATCTGAATGGAAACAAATTGTAGAACCTGGCATGAATTTTATACAATTTTCTCTGCATAATGAGGCAAATACATAGGTCTGTAAGTGTACAGTACCGGCTAGATCTGATGTTCAACACCCAAAATGGTCAGGTCTGCAATCGGAGCTGTAGTGGGTGGTGAGGTGCCTGGGAGATGCTGCCGTCTGCAAAACCCTAGATCTGATTTCTCACCAACCCTTGAAACCAGTGCAGCTTGATAACTCCCATTCCAATGAAAAAAAACTGGGTGTAACTTGGCCTCTGGTTTGATGTTCACTGTGAACTGCCTCCAAGCTTGTGGATTTGGTCAGGAAATAGGTGCAGGGTCTCCAATATCCACTGTAAATGCACCAGATCCAATTGTTACTCTTCAATGATGTCCTATGCCGATCACTGCAGGGTATAGGGTTTGATGAAGTTTTCAAAAACTCTTGTGCTTGGCTGGCTGTAGGTGTATCATCCAGCAGATTGTTGCTCTTGTTTTTTTTTTGATTGGTAATGGGTTGAAGCTGATATCAACATGGGGCTTGAGTAGACTCGAACCCAAGACCTCCCAGATGAGCGGCTCGCAACTTACCGCTGCGCTGCGGGATGTTTCTGTTTGTTGCTCATGTTGTCGGGAAATTAGTGTTGTTAATATTTGTTAGTGTTTGTCGAGAGTTAGGTAGTTGGGCGACGGTTGCCCACAGTTGGCAGTCACCCCCTCGGCACCTCTATATATGTTCATGTACTTATCTTGGAGACATGTTGTCATCATCATAAAATAGAAGTATTGATGGAGTCATTCTGAAATACATTGTAAGCACTTATGAGATTAATGGAAATGCAACTGTGAGTTCTCTTATATTGCATCTGTCTGTTACATTTACTGTACATTCTCATATGTGTTAAACTTTACCCTACGGGGCAAACAGTTCAGATCTCGTCTTCCTTGTTCTAAAAGTGGCGATAAGTATGATCAGTGTCCTCACACCAAAACTAATCTAGAGTCCTAGAGAGTCCACAACTTAGTGCTAATCCTTAGGTGGGTCAGGTTTATTGGATGACAATCAGGCCTGCAATGACAAAACTGGAAAATAAGGAGACTTTGAAGTTTTTCATCCTCACCCTACAAGCTCTAAAACAAAGGTTTTCGTTCCCTGTCGGAGCAATGAAAATTCGTTGCAACAGCAAACTAACAATCATCAAAGCATGCCTCCAAATAACACCCAGGTCTAGACCAACACCTGGCTGCAGATTAGGTCCCAAGGACCTAAATTGAGTGCCAAGTTTTAATATTTGAAATTCAACTTCTATTTTATTTTTTATGTTTATTATCTATTATTTATATTTATTTTAAATATTTAGTAATTAATATATTAATTTGTGTTACTAAACACTTTTATTAAAACTTTAAAATTGCATTGGGAGGCCAACCTCAATAAAGGAGAGACATGACATAGCATTGACTTTGGACTCTTGGAAATTTTGTAATGGAAAAACTTTTGGATATTATCACCAAATATGAGTGCATAATGATAAAGTTATAAGTGCCCTAGGATTGATGCAGGGCACCCCCCATTTTACATTCACTTTTCTCATTACCTTAAGGTTGGATTTGGGTGATTTGCATTGTTGCATGGGAGATAGTTGGGATTTGATGTTATTCTTAGCTGTCCACAAGTGTTTTGCTTTTCTGTTTTGCTTCTGTTTGCCCGTTGGGGTAAACTTAGTATTGCACAGACATAGTACAGGAAATATAATAAACACAGAATGTATCATAGAACAATAAATACTTTCATTAATCATTCCATACTGGCAAGTACATTTACATCGTGATGATCATACAATAATATCTCATGTCCAACCTCCGAGAGAGTATATAAAGTACCCGAAGGGTTACGACCGAAACGTCGTGACGTAACTGTCTACCCTCTCGGTCACTAACGACCGAGAGTAACATAATACTTTACTAATATAATAACCCGTACATTCAAATGTCCCGACAACATCATCCCCCCCAAAAAAACAAGTCGTCTCCGACGACTTACAACAAGAAGGAGATGAAATACACCACATAGAAGAAGAAAATCACTGAGAAGGGGCAGAGGGGCGTCCCTGAAAAGATGAAGTGCCGCCCTCCCCATCAATGTTGCGTCCAGTAGGTCTTTTCCGTCACATCCCATTCCTCCCGTGCCTGCACCAAACTTGTCTCCAAAACATACTGTTCAGCTATAGCCTCCGCTAACACCATACTGTCTCCCTAGCCAATCTGACCTTGATAGCCGCCCGTGCCAACTTCTCTGCTTCCAACTCTTGGGTACGCTGAGCCAAGTGTTGCTCTATTGCCTCCAACTGGGTGGTCAGCTCCTCCCGAGCTCTCTATGCATCCACCAAGACAGTCTCACGTCTAGCCAACACCTACTCCAAGTGCCTCAAAGCGTAGTACCCTTCTTGAAAGACTTGCTCCAGTGCTCTCTTCACCTCTGGCATGCAGACACTCCATGCCTGTAGCAGCTCCGATCTCATTAACAAGTCACACTCTCCAAGGGCTGATAACTGAACCGACTGGGGGTCTAGGGGGCAACGCCCCCAGCGGGGTCGAGGGGCAGCGCCCCCGCGGGGTCTTGGGGCAAAGCCCCAGGCGCCCTCCCTGTCGCGGTACAGGGCGGGGTCGAGGGGCAGCGCCCCCGCCACCAAGACCAAATTAGCACTCTCAAACCCACACAGAAGTCCATGGAACACACCATTTTTGTGATTTTCTTCTGATCCCATACTCTTTTCTGCAAACTGCTTGCATTTTCCTTACTGCCTCATTATGCCCTTCCCTTCGGTACCATAAGTTACTCATTTAGAACTGTTTTGATTTGTCGTCGTTTTTTTTTTTTAAAAAATCTTCTCCTTGCTGTCAGTCCTTCCTTGCCGTCAAGAACTAAATTCTTCTGTACTCTTTTTGATTTCCAGACTTATTCCTTGCTGTACGAAATGCTATATTCCTTGGACGGTATTCCTGTTACACCTTTTAGTGCCGTACGCTTGCTCTTGTTTCGCCTTCCAACTTTTAATTTGCCAGAGAAGGTCGTACGGTTCAGCTTTTATTACTTGCGAGCTTCTCTTAAAATTGCCGTACATTGTTTTCTATGTATTCTTCCTTCGACCGTACAGTTGTAACTTTGCAATTCATACGGTGCCCTTTTTTTTTTTTTGCTTTGCCTGTGATGTCCGTACGGTTAAATACTCATTCCCTTCGAACTTTGAAAGTTGCCACTTAATACTCATTAAAACTATTACCGTATGGTCATTTTTGCTTGACCTATGCCTTCGTCAATTGCCTTCAAACTTATAAACTTGTTGTACGGTTATCATTTTGGACTTATACTAACCGTATGGTACCTTTTCTAAGCTACCTTCGTTTCTCCAAGTTGTCATACGGCTGTACGGTTTCATAAATATGTCTTCGGCTATAATTTACATCTTCGTTTAATACTTTTATGTCTTTGCACCTTATGTCTTCATTCAGCATGTTATGTCTTCGTTCACCATGTCTTCACTCAATATGTCTTCGTTCATTATGTCTTCGCTCAATATGTCTTCGTTCATTATGTCTTCGCTCAATATGTCTTCGTTCATTATGTCTTCGCTCAGTATGTCTTTGTTCATTATGTCTTCGCTCAATATGTCTTGGCTCATTATGTCTTCGCTCAATATGTCTTCGTTCATTATGTCTTCGCTCAATATGTTATATCTTCGTCTTCGGACTTTATGTCTTCGTCTTCGGACTTTATGTCTTCGGATTTTATGTCTTCGTCTTCGGACTTTATGTCTTCGGATTTTATGTCTTCGTCTTCGGATTTTATGTCTTCGTCTTCGGATTTTATGTCTTCGTCTTCGGACTTTATGTCTTCGGATTTTATGTCTTCGTCTTCGGACTTTGTCTTCGGATTTTATGTCTTCGTCTTCGGACTTTGTCTTCGGATTTTATGTCTTCGTCTTCGGACTTTGTTTTCGGATTTTATGTCTTCGTCTTCGGACTTTATGTCTTCGGATTTTATGTCTTTGTCTTCGGACTTTATGTCTTCGGATTTTATGTCTTCGTCTTCGGATTTTATTTCTTCATCTTCAGACTTTATGTCTTCGTATTTTATGTCTTCGTCTTCGGACTTTGTCTTCGGATTTTATGTCTTCGTCTTCGGACTTTGTCTTCGGACTTTATGTCTTCGTCTGTTGTTTTTTATGTGCTTGTTTGCCTTCGCTCCCAAGTTGCCGTACTGCCGTACAGCCTTTATTGCTTCGTTTCAATTTTTATTTTATTTTATTTTTTGTATTTTTTTTTTTCAATTTTTTTTTTTTTTTCATTTTTCAAATTTTTTTTTTTCAATTTTTTTTCCCACCGTACGGTCATGCATAGCCGTACGGGTGTTTTTCAATTTTCTGTCCGAAGGCTTCTCTGGTCACCCGTACGGACCCCTGCCGAGTCCCTCTCGGTTGCTCTGTCCCTCCTTTCGGATCCATCCTCTCCGGGTAAAGTTTCAATTTGGTCCCGTTGCCGCCATCATGTATTCGTTCGTCGAGAGCCCACAGAGTGTGCAGTCGTTCCCTCTCCCTGTCGCCGAGTCTGTTTTCAATGGCGATCCAAAAGCTTGGAACCATAAATTCTACAGGGACCACGGTCTCGTTCCCGTACATAAGAAGAAGAAGAATCAAGATTTTGAAGGCTATAATCTTCCACACAGGATTCCAGTCGTCTCTCATGACGATGGTTTTCAGATTTCTCTCATCCCCGAGGTTTATTTCTTTCAACTTTGCTTCTTTGTACAAGATGGGTTCCTCCTTGTTTTTAGACTGGTGTGCGGGTACGGTGTCCATTGTAGCTTCTCCTTCCTTATACTCCCCGTACTTTGGAGGATATTTATCTAGCTCCTCTTCGTCGATGCTTAATGCGTTACAGGAGGGTGAGAACATCTCATAGTCCTCCTGCTGCCAATGGAACAATCCATTTAGTGAATCCGTGTCATCCTCCGAACGGCATCCTCCGAGTTTTAGTATGCCTTCGGCATCCGAATCCATCCCCTCTCTGCCTTCGTCTCGTGGGTTATTCTCCCCTTCAGATTCAGATCCGGAGGAAGAGGCAAGTTCCTCGCTCACCAACTGGGTCCGGAGATCAATAGTAAACTTCTTGCCTCCGTTCTCCATCGAGAGTGTATTCCGTTTCCAATTGTGGTTTGCCTTCGCTGCCACCAACCTTCCTCTTCCGAGTATGGCATCATACCCTTTCTGTTTCAACGGAATGACCACAAAGTCGAGCACAAATGGTTGTGCACCCACGGTGACTTGTTGTGCTATCAACGTGCCGAGGGGTTTAATCCCGTGTTGGTCGGCACTTAGCAGATTAAACGTAGGTGGCCACAGAGTGGGCTTCCCTAGCTTTTTCCATGTGTCCTCCGGAAGGACGTTTACCCCGGATCCGCCGTCTACTATAGTATCCGTTAGGATGGTGCCCAGGATGCCCATCTCCACCACGGCTGGATGTCTGCCATTGTTGACGGTAAGCACAACTGGATTTGTTGCCGAGTTTCCCGGTACGGAAGCGTCCGTGTGTCTCGGTTTGGGTTTATCAACCTTTGTACCCAACAACACTATCCCCAATTGAGGCATGGTGTATAGGAGGTCCTCCAGCATGACAGGCACCTCCAGTTGAAGCATCTGCCGTACAATGTTCCTCTCCGCGTTTGTGCAGTAGGGTTCGGATGATTCGTGTGTCTCTCCCCGTTGGGCTTTCATCGCCCTTTCTATTTCCTCCCTTGCCTCCACCATTCTCTGCTTCTCCGTTCGGAGATGGGGGTAGCGGGCTTCCTTCACTTGCCCTCGGGTAAGAGCAAGTATAGCTTCTTTAATCCGTGTGTTGCCTTCGATATCAATCAGATTGGCCCCTACGCCAGACTTCAGACAATTAGCATCTTCATGGTCCCCAGGGCTGCACCACCGACACAGCTGCTGAGGGGCGTCATTATTGTTACACTCACTTGCGTAATGACCCCATTGGTTGCATGCCCTACATTGGATCATTGGGCGTCCCTTCGCGTCATACTGGACCCTGCTTCGGGTGGAATTATTATTATTCCCTCTTCCGCCTCCTCGGTTTCCCCGACAGCCTCCGAAAAATGCATTATTGTTTGAATCTGATGTGGAAGGTTGCTCCTGTGTATAGAGCACTTGCTGGTTACGCGCCTTCAAATTGTATGGTCATTCCTTTGTAGAATGTCCCATAATCTGGCAGATGTCACAGAATGCCCTCTTGGGACAGGCACCCTTCGTGTGGCCGCTCTCCTTACAATCCGTGCACCACAGTTCATCATCCTTGCTTGTTGTCCCCTTCATTGTCTTTAACTCTTTTAACATCCGTTCCATATCCTTCTGAAGGGCCGTGACTTTCTTCTTCGGCTTCTCGTCACTGCTACTCTCCTCTTCGGACGTATCGTCTTCGGATGACAAAGATCTATTCTTCTTTTTGGCCGTCTTATCTTCGCTTTCTAGGTCCATGGCCCGGTTGTATGCATCATTGTAGGATGTCGGAGGCACAATTTTCATCTTCCGTCGTAGCTTAGGATTCAGGCTCTCGACAAACCACCTCTTCTTTAGGCCATCAGCCGGTTGGCTTTCCATCTTTCCAACTAATTCCTTTAGCCGGCGGCCATACGCTCGTACAGTCTCCCTCTTCCCTTGCTTTGTTCCATAAATCTCTGAGACTATCTCATTATCGTGTCGTAGTAGCCGGAATTCCTTCTTGAATCCCTCCTTCAGGTCATCTCATGTGGTTATGTTCGTTCTATCCAGATCCGCGTACCAGTCAATAGCCACACCTCTCAGTGTGGCGGGGAACTGCCTCATCCATTCGTTCTGGTCAGTCACCCCGTTGGCTGCCCAGATGGTTTCACACATACGACAATGCCGTACTGGATCGTCCTTTCCATCATCATGGAACTTGGGCAACTTTTCTTTGTGAGTCGCCATAGGTGGTTGGGTCGTTTGTTGTCTGACACCACCGCCTGTGGTACCCGCACCCACCCCTACTGTATTGCTTCTTGTAGTATTTACTAATGGCACTTGTTGAGCCTCTGTAACCGGTGGAGCTGTGTTGTGTGGAGTCGTGGGCTCCAATGGAGGGTTTACGTGCGCCTCCCGAGTGTCTTCGGTCGCACTATCTTTGGTACCTCCGGCTGATCCGTCACCGTCACCCTCACCCTCAGTTGTACGGTTCCCTTCGTGATCACGGTCTTCCGCACGTGGTGTACGGACCCAGTCTTCGAACCGGTTTCGTTCTTCCTGGAAGAAGGTCTTCAACGCTCGCGTTTTCTCAATTAATTCTTCACTACTTCGCACCCTTCGATGTTCCGGCGAAATGAACTGTTCCAATTCGGCTTCTGCACCTTCCGTGCCACTTCCGAGGTCCCCTTCGGGCAACCCTCCGGCAAGCTGGTCCTTGGCAAGTTGCCTGAGCCTACACCGACGTTCACGCTGTTGCGCGGAGATCAAAGCCTTCTGTGCGGCTTCCCCTTCGTCATCTCGTGCCTTTTTATTTCTATTTTTATTTAAGACATTGGGCATAAATCCTTCCCTCAACTCTCTTCCCGAGTGCGTCTAGGCAATGGCGCCAGATGTTTGCCCGTTGGGGTAAACTTAGTATTGCACAGACAGAGTACAGGAAATATAATAAACACAGAATGTATCATAGAATAATAAATACTTTCATTAATCATTCCATACTGGCAAGTACATTTACATTGTGATGATCATACAATAATATCTCATGTCCAACCTCCGAGAGAGTATATAAAGTACCTGAAGGGTTACGACCGAAACGTCGTGACGTAATTGTCTACCCTCTCGGTCACTAACGACCGAGAGTAACATAATACTTTACTAATATAATAACCCGTACATTCAAATGTCCCGACAACAGCTTCCTCTTCTTGATCATGTTGAGCCATATATTCACAATTGCCATTAAGTGGTCTTACATTTTGAGCTGTTTTTATTTTTGTCTTAGGTTGCTCTTTGACCAAACAACTGACACTTAAGATGTAGACATGCTGGTGTAGCAGGATTCCTATCTGAAGCTGCCAAAACAAGCTTGTGTCAATTCAAGGTGTCAAGATTGTTTATATAATTTTTTTCATATCAACTGTTCTGTAATATGTACAAATGTGCATATTTATTAACATATTTATAAGCAAGATAGGCCATAAAAGAAACAGTCACACACAAATACATAAGATTGGAACTGCAAATCTATATGTTTCACTATTTCGTAATAATTCAAGCACACACACAGAGTCCTCAGGCTTACAATACAAACATATAGGTTAAGGCTAATAGCATCTACACCTAATGAGCACCAGATGTCTACTGCCTTAAGAATTAGATGTGTACATGAATATATAAGCACCTAAAGTGCATGGAAGTCTTTAGTGGACCAGCCAAAAACCCAAAGTTGACTGAGCTAATCATTCCCCAAATTGTCTCTTCCTTGCCTGCCCTGGGGCAATTCACTAGCTACATCAGGAGTATCCCCATTGACATTTGCACCCATCTTGTGTTATGCCATTCACTACAGCACAAGAAGCCTCAAGATTAATGGTGAACTGCTTAACTTCTTCACCGGCAGTTCTCTGTTGGCTGACTTCATTGTTCTGTTGTGTTCTATCTGCCCTGCCACATAATGCTGCCACAACTGTAAGGACTGCTCATCCAGCACACTTTTGCACTATCAGCTCCTTTCATCTCCACCCAACCCTTGTAGTGCTCACCTTGCTTCACCACCCATACTTCCTCTCACCTTTGTGTTACCATAATTTGTGGAGGATTAGCTTGCTTCAAGAGAGGCCTGATAGCTGTGTTTATCATCAGCTATTTGATGAGTATTGGAATCTGTGCTGCAAAAATTCCTTGTTTTGGAATTTGCACTATGACAATTTCTTGTTTTGCTATCAGAAATTTTGTTCCCCCCTGTTCCAGACAGGAATATGTCATTATTGCAAATTCCAAGAAGAAATACTATTAGTGCCATGTTAGAATGCATGTGTCCATACTTCATCAGCATGCAATGATTTTTCAAGGTTTTTCTGGGCCATTCTACAAGGCATGGAAAACAAGAACTCCTTTTATGCAATTTATCCATCCAATCACTTGTAGTGTTGTACAATTTGATGGGAAATTCAATAAAAAAGTTTTCATACAGGAAGTTATGGTTAAAAATTTAAAATCATTTAGCTAGCTTTTTGGCGATTTCATTCCTGCAGACTACTCTTGCCTCACAAACTTTAAGGTCAGCCTTGTATAACTAGTTCTCCATGTTTTCCTGTGTAGTCAACTATATTATCCCAAATCTCTGTTAGATAGAAAAGATAGACCATGGCAATAGAGTCTTAATGATAAGTTTTGTCTTAGGTTGCACTTTGACCAAGTAGCTGCTACTTAAAGACTCAGACACAGTGGCATATTATCCTTTGCAAGATCCTTACCCAAAGTGCACAAGGGAGTTAAGCCACTATTGTGCCCGACCAGGGAGTAGGGATGGGTTGCATTTATTTGTGTATTAATGCATGGAACTTTTCTTGACTAGAGTTTCTTTCTTCTGATTGCTGACTAGAGTTTAGTTTCGTGATGGCTTTGAGAGGCTAATATTAAAACTTTGTGCAAATGTTTAGAACCTGAAACTAATGCATAATACATTCTAGGTCAAGGATGGAGAATCAAAGGTGCCAACACATATATGTGCATGGATCACACAAACATATTCATAAGGAAGACATACCTTTATACTAAATGGTTATCATGGACAGAGCCCTTAAGCACATAATCTGATTGTACTCAAAGAGCCCTTAAGCATATAATATGAGCATAAGATTCAGACCAATAACATCTACTGTTAATGATCACTAGATAATAACTCTCTTGAGAGTGAGGTCAACACATGTATATCTAGGCACCTCAAGTGCAAGGAGTCGTAAAATCAGTCAAAAGTCAACACATAGCTCATTCAGATTGACTTGTGTCCAATGCAACATGTATCATGGCATCATGCCTCTAGTTTGTGGCAAGGTCAATCGGTTTCACTTCTAGCTTTTGGTGCTGTTTGAGCCTGTTGGCACTGAGTAGTTTGATGCACTAGCATCCGTGTCCTCTATTGGCACTATACCTTGGGCACTCTGTCTTGGCTCGAAGACTTCATTTGTTCCATTGGCTCCATCTCTGGTGCTATTCTGTTATGTTTCCTTTTCAAAAGTATGATGGGAGACTGATTCAGGTGCATTCCAATGAATCCTACTGTAGTTAACTGCACAACCTTCATTTGTCTTATGGTAGAAAACTAATGGTTTACAAAGATTCCTTCACATCACATTCCAATTCTAGGAGAATCGGATTAGGCTGCGGCAAGTTATCATCTGTCATGTCCCCTTTTGAATATCAAGAGTTGGGGCTTCCACCTGTTCCATGCCAGAGTTGTTGGGTATTGAGGATGGGATCTGCTGCCTGATGCATGCTAGCAGATCGTTGGGGGTCAGGGATCAGTTATGCTGCTTGTCACATGCTGGAGTGTTGGCGGAGATCAGGTGTGCATTGAGGGTCAGAGGTGAGGTTCATCATGTGCCCAGGGACCACGGGTTGGGGTTGGAGTTGCAGGCTGATGCACAAAAGACAAAGAAACATTGGTAGTGTGTGGAATGGCAGGGAGAATGCAAGGCCGTAAGGCTGACTTGTGGTAGCATGTGTCATTCAAGTGTTGGCCTTGGTGCCATTGTGGGTTTGGCCTGACCAATTTAATCTTTGAATGGATGGCATATAAAACTAGACAACTTTGCAATTGTAATACTGATGGATGTTATTTATATCTGTGAACCTTGTGTTCAATCTTCTCTGGACGAAAAGCCATAGGAGATTGTGATCAGTGGATAGAATCCCATAGGTTTCTGGAATCAGAGAACAAAAATCCTTTAGTTCTTTGAGGGCATTCTCACTCAGGTAGTGCATTGGAGCTTCAAGGCATTGTACGAAAGTTCCGTGTCATTGTGAATATTATTATTACTGTGGTTTGTTGCTGTTGTAATGATTGTAAAATAGTCCCAATTTTGGTGGTGATATCAATATAGGTGCTGTGATTCAATTGTGTGAGTTTATGCATGTTGTTGAATTAATTATTTTTGTTGCCATATGTTGATGTGTGTAGCATCAGTCAGATAAATAAAATTGATTATATAATTATTATAAAAATTGATTTATTATATATACATATATATATATATTAATATATTTAATAGTTGATATTATTTATATTAATATACATATATATGAAGTTAATCTTTCATTTATTCTTATAATGATTATATAGTTAAATTAATAAATTAGATTAATGAATAGACATGTGCCATGAAGGGACATGTCTCTTCTTGTCTTTACCTTGTATATATTCAAGAGATTGATGCATTTGGAAAACACAGACTTTTACGGCAGTGCTATTACATTTGCAGCGATCTGGAATTTAACATGGTATCAGAGCCAGACTGCAAATGTCTTTAGAAGTGCACATAATTTTCTAAGTATGAAGATGAAGTTTTCATACAGGCTTGAATCTAAGGGAAAATAATTGATTCAATTTTTAAATAATAGATAGAAGTCAGAATAACACCCTACAGATACGCCATAGAGTTGTCCTCTAAAGCGTATAAACATTGGAAACTCAACGAACAAGACTTGCCAGCCGATCTTATCAAAAGAGGGATGGCAGTTGCTGACTCAGCAGCACCTCAGGGACTGAGTCTTGTGATAGAAGACTACCCATATGCAGTGGACGGTCTGGAGAAGCATGATTATTACTGACCATTGTGCAGATATTATGTTGATTTGATTAATAGAGGATGACTTATGTTAATGTTTTTATTATTGTTGTGAGCTTCCTCCTAATCGCTTATCGCATATATTGCTATGTGAATAATAAAGTTAAGGAGCAATTAATATTTGTCATTGTGCGCATATGGTGAAGTTGAAGATTAATATGTTGAAATTAGCATAGGGAGGCTAACGAACCAGGTATTATTATATTGCCTCAAGTGATGAAAACTTGAGCCAATAATTATCATGTCTAATAAACAATAATTGATCCTCCCAGATGACTTGAACAAGCAGAACCACAATCTGCTAATTATAAAGTCGACTAATCATATAACAATTATAATTTGTCAGTGTTACAGTTAACATTAACTAATCGATTACATATTGTAATGATTGAAGGGCTATGAGTTAATGTTAATGGATGCACCTCTTGATTTCATTCGAATATAAGAGGTCATCGTATTGTCTTCTAAAATGACGCAACAAGATCATAAATAAAATTGGAGATCGATACAGCAATCAGATATAAGATAGTCAATAAATATAAATATATATGGAGATATATAGCAGATTTTCGAGACTCAGATTTGTAGTAAAAGACAAATGCATATATTGCTCAATAATATTTATACTGGTAACAATCTGATATATATTTTGCGATCTTAGTTACTTATGGTGATATTCAGGCAGTTCGATATATATTCTTGAAGATCAATCTCAACATATATAGTCAATTGGATAGATATTTAAGAGGAGATATAGTTGCATCCGATGGGTAAGCATGGGCCTCTAGACCATTGAATATAATGCGGTGCTAAGGCACTATTTGAGTACGCCTATTTGAAGTGATCCACTGAGTAATTGGTGGAAGCGGTTCCTCTCAGGTGGATTGGAATTGAAACATGGGAAGATGAACAGCTACTATGGTGTTGATCTATGTTCATTAGAAGGAAGCCTATGAATGCTCAATTTAGACAATGTCTACATTTTGAGGAATGCTTGGCTGTTAATGTGAGGATGCCTCAAATTGTCTTTCTCAATGTTATAGCACAAAGAATATAATTGTGATCATATGATGCTTCGAGCTTTGTCACAAGTAATTTGCCTTACAACTACCAAGGATGTCAATAATGATATTGACTTGGAAGATGATGTGATGATCGAATTCCTAAGTGCCATGTGATCAACTTAATCATTTGTTATCATGGTTTATTGATTTGCAAAGCCTTTGGCTTTTTATCTTGAAGCTACCAAAGATACAGAGTCTTTGGGAGTTGATGTGAATTGATGACTAAGGACTACAAGAATTGGCAATCCTTATAACAAACGACACCATTGCAAAACCAGTCCAAGCCATAACAATAGTAGCGATTCAATATTATCAGAAGTGCAATCACATGATTGGTGAATATATAGGTTAATATATATAGGCCTGTCATCCATGGAGAAATACAACAAAATCATCATGTACACATCATAGATCGCAATAGTCATAACAATTAGTTCCATGTTGGTCTGTAAAATTCACAACAAGATTTAGACGGTGGTGCATATGTTGATGTGATGATGGAACCATAGTCAAGCACATTATCAATCAGGCTTGCATGGGAGTAATCCTTTGAGGACTGAGTGATCTAACTATCAGAAGCGGCAGAGTCAAAGATGAATCAAACTCTAGCGGTCTTTTGAATGCTAATGACTTCATTCTATTTTACAGAGCGAGGTCCTTTCTTTAAAAGACTGACCTCTTGAAGGGAGATCCGATCAGATTGAAGGTTGTCATAGTGAATAGAACCTTTGGATATTTGAGACAGTTCATGTGAAGAAGTTTGGTAATAATCAAGAACAACAACATCATTTGTGAATTTGCGTGATATTTTCTATATGGGCTCACCTTATAGAATGAAATACTTGAAATTTATAAAAGGAAGGAAGAACTTGAAAATTGTTGTTATAAGACTGAGTTGGTAGCTGGAGACGTTTCTTCAAAAGACGGAGTCACATCATCATGAAGATTTTGTGTAGTGTATATCTCTCTACGAAAGAGAAATATGAGGTGCAAACCCTCGTAGCATTTTTCTATGAGACGAAGAAATTTGAGGTGTCATCCCTTGTAATGAATTCTTGTCTGTGAGAGAGAAGATTGAGGTGAAAACCCTTTCTTCAAGTTGGTGGAAGAAATTGCCAGAGGGTAGTAATATTTGACAATAAGAGATAAGTATTTTCTGACCTTGAATAATGTTTATAAATTTTGAGTCATTAATTTATGCCATAAGATCGGGATATTAAATCTTTTATACTTCTATAATTAATATTTTCCTTCAAGATAGTTTAGTTTTATGAACTTATTATAATCTCTTTTGAAGTGCATTGAGGACAAATCTAGAAGCATACAAGATTGCATTCAAGGGAGAAAGAAATTAATGCATGTAGTTATGGAACTGAGTTGAGAGTTGATATCAGAATCAGAGGGAGTTTGACAATCCATTATAGACAACCTTGGAAAAAGAGGTCAGGAGGTTGATGCATGAACTTGAGCTTCAGAGGGAGTCTGACACTTTATCTATCAGAGGAAACCTTGGATGAGAAGGTCAGAAGGTTGATATCACATTCAGAAGAAGTCTGATGAACCATTAGAGGAAACCTTGGACGAGAAGGTTAAATGTTGATGTTAGTACTCAAAGATTCATAGGGAGTTAGTACTGTTGGTAAACAGATTGTCCTTCTTATCCTCCTTTTATTTGCCCAATTTTATAATGAAGAACAACTTTACACAACAGTTGGGAAACTGTTTCTGAGAATATCTAGTTTCCCTCTGAATTGAGGTACAGCTCCCCATCTGAAAAATATTCAATGAATTATGTTTTATCCCTAATTCCTAATGTAGGGTATGTTCTTAACCAGAGAACAACAGAGGAAAACCGAGTTCCACCCAGGCAAGTGAAATCTCAGGCAGGGTCTAAATGCAGAGATGTTATGTTGATGATCTCCACAATCTTATGAATTTCACAACACAACAATATGAAAATGCATACTATGAAAGTATGATTATGTATGAAATGCAAATGGAGTATGCTGATGCAATTTCACAACCAGTTATAACTCTCTGATTATTCTACTGATTAATCAAATTGAAAACGAGACAAAACTCTGTTCATTCACCATTTTCAATTCAATGCAATGAAATGACATCAGATACAGTTGGACAGTAAATAGATGGTATCAGACTTGATTGTCTTTGCAATCAATTTCACACCAGAATTTGCCGACCTCTTCATTATCAGAACAATATACATTTATAATTCACTGTGCTGAGAAGTTTATCAGTCACAGATATCCAACAGTCATAAGAATAAATCATGTCTTCCAGATCAGAAAATGAAACGTTTATACACAAAAACATTATTGGCGCCATCCTTAAAATCCTTTGCAAACGGCTCGCATGTAGGTTTGAATTCTGACCGCTGATCTCCCAGTTACCCGTTTGATTTGAAAGGTCGTGTTTTAATTTTGCATTACCTTGACGACGCTTAAATTCCCCGCCATGTGTCAGCATATCGTGTTTTCGCGAAAATAAACCTTAGACATTTCCAAAGTTCCGAAAACACGCCAACTATCCAATCAAAACCTCAACGAGCGCAAACCGTTGATTGAAAACCTTTGTATCTCATTGTCATTGGGCACGCGTCACAACCTCGCGTTTTTGCGAAATTAAAACTCATGCAACTTCACTTTCCCGAAAACACGATAGCCACTGGATCTGATCACAAACGAACGAGCACCGTTGATCTTCGTTCTTTACCATTACCATTCTGTAAATACACGTGTCGCAATTTCGTATTTTCGCAAAAGATAAACTCCTTGCAACTCTGTTTTGCGAAAACGCGCCTGCCGTTAGATCTGCTATTTGAAACAAGCGATGACCGTAGACCTGTTATCCTCACAAAGCTCCGCCATCCTGGACACGTGGAAGCATCTCGCATGATTGCATAGCACTTGTTTAATTCTTGCGATCATGCGACCGCTCTATCATTGGTCAAGTTCGCACATCTTCCACACCATAGTGGCAAAGCGGTCACCGTCGATTTAACATCACAAACAAACCTTTCAGACCCACCACCACGTGTCTTCATCTTGCATGATCGCAAGACAGTTCTCTTAGTCATGCGATCTTGCGACCACACACCTACCGTAGGGCTTTCATTGTCTTGTCATTGACTTTTCTTACTTGCCCGGACCTCCACTGTCAATGTATTACCCCGCCGGCCAATGAAAACCGGACAAGTCACCACCCAAGGACCCACCACCGGAGCTGAAAGCCTCTGCTTGACCGTTTGTCGCATGATCGCATGCGGCCAGGAAGACCTATGCGATCATGCGACCAACCGCGAAGTGTTAACTGCCACCGCAAACCGTTTAGAACTTTCTTAACTGCGTGGGACCCTCCTCTCCTTCACCTTTCGCATGATCGCATAACACTTTTTTAATCCATGCGATCATGCGACCGCTCTGTTATTGGCGCTTGATAGAATATCAAATAACTTAAAACTTTCACTTGCCCAGTCTATGTTGTCGCTTTTGCGCTATTGGCGTATGTGGGTCCCAGCAGACTTCATTGTCGCATGATCGCATAGCAATATTTTAATCCATGCGATCATGCGACCGCTCTTTTGTAACTGTTACAAATGCATGGCAAGGTTAATATAAGGCTTTGTCGAACTGAGATGAAGGGGACCCGAGTTTATAAGGATTCATTTCATCGTATGCCACTGTCCCTTCAATAACTTCAGGTAACCATCTTCATTTTTATGAGCTATGTTACATTTGCATCAGTGTATAGGCCCGAGAGCATAGAAACACACCCACACATCGCTGTATAATCATCAACACATGTTGACTGAGCCTCATAATATTTTGAAGACTGTACATACAAACAAAGAATAATACTTTTGTCCTTAAATGATTACCGGTAATGAAATACATCCATTATATGCCTTGAGATGCCGCTGCTTCCTTCATAGTCAGAGTTTATTCTTTTGTGACTCGATGAGATCAAACATTATGTTGGCATAATTCCATCTTCTCTTATCTTCGAAGGAGCTAGTCACAATTCAATCTAAAATTATCCTGAATTCTGTTATCTTCATAAGATTGTAGTAATGCAATATTGCTAGCATTAATGTACCTTCTCAAATTGATTTCTTTTATCAAAAGGCCCTCAGAGAACTGAATCTATAATCTTATAACAATAGAAGATCTCTTTCCAAAGTACCACTATTTGAACCTTGCCCAAAATTGTAAACTCATATGTGATCCAATCTGTGACTGTCTATACTCTACTTCTGAAAATTGAATCAACCAATAGACATCATGTTAACATATGCATTCCATTACAAGGAATAAAATCTGAACCTTCCAATGCCACTTTTGTCAATGTGTAATATGAAGAACTTTTCCTTTGAGGCTTTCTGAATGCCTAGAAACCATAATCTCCAACCATTCTTCTGCTGAAAAGATCATTAATTGAAAGATCATCTTATCCTTGCCGGGTTGGGATCTATAACCTACCCGATATGAAAAGACCTTTAGAACAACCCACCCAGTTTAGAGAAGGAAAGGCATTGACAGGGAAACCCGGCAAGAATAGCCTATCCTATGAAAGACTTAGACCTAGACTCAACCATGACCAGACTTGACTGTAACATCAAAATCGTCCACTTTGACAGCATGGGTACAGGATGAAAAGTGGGGCAACAGCTGACTCCGACTGGGGACTTGAACATTCCCATGTTTAAGCAATGAATCTCGAATCTCTGGTTTCGCACATGAATGAAAGGGCAGCAACACAACAAAACTGAACAAGGGAAACAAAGCAGCAAGGAAGCTAACGCACACAAAAGAAAAAGGGAAAACCAAACTAGGAAACACACACTAGAACAAAACAAAACTATAGTACAGAATAGGGGATACCTGTTTTCAATTGATCATTTGATATAATTTCAGATCTTGACCATTGTAGGTCAAGGGAAGTACCTCTCCATCCGGATATGCCAGCTTGAAAGAATTCTTCTCAAATGCCTGGTGGATAGTATAAGGACCCTTCCATAATGTTTCAAACTTTCCGTGCATCCCCTTGGGAGCTCTCCTCTTATCCCATAGTAACACAAGATCTCCAACCATGAATTTACGGGGCCTAGCTTTCTTATCAAACAAGTTCTTCACCTTCATTTTATGTTGAGTAATATGATCCACCATTCTTTCTCTTTCTTCTTCTAGTTTGCTCAAATACATGATTCTTTTCTCCAAACCATCCTTGTAAATATCATCCTCTATGATTGTCCGCAACTTACATGTTGCCAACTCCAGTGGTAGTGGAAGGCTTGCTTCAACTCCATACACTAGCTCAAACGGAGATATCCCAATTGCTCTCTTTGGAGTCACTCTATCAGCCCACAGTGCTTCATGTATCTTTTTGTGCCAATTCTTATGATTGTCTAACACCAATTTCTTAACAATATTAATCAAGTTCTTATTACTTGACTCCGCTTGACCATTTCCTTGTGGGAAATAGTCGGATGAATGACTGATTGAGATACCATACTCAAAACAAAAATCAGTAATTTCAATAGATGAAAAGTAGGCAGCATTATCCATCACCAATTTGTGAGGAACCCCAAATCTTACCATAATATTCTCCTTTATGAATTCACACACTACCTCGGAAGTGGTCTTCCTGGTTGCTTTAGCTTCAACCCACTTCGTGAAGTAATCAGTGGCTGTAATTATGTAAGAATGCCCTGCACTAGACGCTGGATTTATTGGACCTATGAAGTCAAGGCCCCACTGCTGAAATGGACCATCTATGATAATTGGTTTTAATGGAAGTGCTGCTAACCGTGGTTTGCCGGAAAACATTCTGCACTTTTCACATTTAGCCACCCAATGATATGCATCTCTGAACATACCAGGCCAGTAATAACATTGCCTCAGAATTTTAAAAGCTGTAACTGAAGAAGAAAAATGTCCTCCACAAGCCTCGTCATGAAAAGTTTTCAGCAAACGCTCCTGTTGTTGCTTATCAACACACCTAAAAAACGTGCCATCAATTGATCTCTTGTAGAGCTTATCTTCCCAAATCACATATTTAGTAGCTTTTAATTTTAAATCCCTTCTCTGTTTGGCTGTCAATCCTTCCGGACATTCTCCATAAGTTAAAAAGTATGCAATATTTTCAAACCAAGGATCTTGGAGACTTACATTTAAAACCAGTTGATTTGCTGCCGGTTCTTCTTCTTCCAAATTCTCTGCTATAGCTTTACATAATGCATTTCCTCTGACTAAATTTGTAGGCTTAATTTCAATATCATATTCTTGAGTTTTGGCAATCCATGAACCTCTATTATTGCAGCCAACATCTTGTTGTGTTAAAATACTTTTCATAGCAATATCAGGCACAAAAATTAAAGAATGTGAATGTAAAATATAGAAACGGAAATTCTTCAATGCTTTCACTACAGCATATGCATGTTTCTCTGATTGTGAGTACTTCAATTCATGCTCCTTCAAAGGTATACTCATGAATGCTATAGGTGCCTGAATTTCTTCTTTATTTTCTTGTATCAAAATTGCAGACAATGTATGTTCTGAGGCATAGCAATTTATAATAAAATCTTTTTTATAATCAGGATGGCTTAAGACTGGTGCATTAGCAATTGCTTCCTTAATTTCATTGAAAGCTTGTTTTCCCTACTCATTCCATTTAAAAGCAGCATTACCTCTCATCATGTCCACAATACATTTGGTAATCTCTGAAAAATTAGGGACAAATCTTCTAAGAAAATTAACTTGGCCAAAGAAAGATTTGACAGCAGTCTTATTTGAAGGCAAGCTTAATCTTTGAATAGCTTTCACATGTTCCGGGTCAATCCTTATTCCTTCCTGTGACACAATATGGCCCAATAGTTTTCCTTCCATTACACAGAAAACTATTTTTTTTGGATTTAGAGATATACCATGCTCCCTGCATCGCTGCAGCACTTTTTCCAAATCATCTATGTGATCTTTCCTCTTCTTAGAAAACACTGTTAAGTCATCAAGGTAAATCACAATTATTTTGTTCTTCATATCAGCAAATGAAGCATCCATACCTCGCTGAAAAGTAGCACCAGCGTTAACTAAACCAAATGGCATTCTGTGATATGCAAAGGTACCCCAAGGAGTTGTAAAAGCTGTTTTGTGTTGATCTTTCTTTTCCACTTCAATTTAATTGTATTCGGAAAAGCCGTCCAGCATAGAAATCATCTCAACTCCAGCTACTGTTTGTAATAGATGATCCATGTTTGGCAGTACATAGTTATCTTTCAACGAAGCTTGATTTAAATTTCGGAAGTCAACACATATTCTTATTTCACCATTTTTCTTTCTCACCGGCACAATGTTTGCAATCCATGTTGAATGATGTATTGGATAAATAATTCTAGCTTTCAACATTTTATCAATCTCCTTGTAGATGGCATCTGCTACCTTTGGATTATAACATCTCTGCTTCTATCGGATAGGTACAACATTTGGTTTCAGAGGAATCGTGTGTTTGAAATTTCCACTCAGGAAACTCTTTAAATCTTCATAGCTCCAGGCAAAGACGTCTTGGTATTCTTGAAATAATTTCTTTGCCTTCTCCTTTTCCTCCAGTGTACAACATTTACCAATATTTATCATTTTGGGATTAACATCTGTCCCAATATTTATATTTTCAAACTCTCCTATAGTTGGCCCCTTCTCTGCTCTTTTCTTCTTTACATACATATCATGCCGATTAAAGAGCTTTTCTAGAGACACAAAATAAGGTGGAATTGTATTACTTTTTAATTGTATAATCTCTGAATTTTTATGTTTATCTTTCTCTGTAGAATCATTCAGATAATTACTTCCTTCTTCCTCATCAAGACTTTCAACGTTCTCCAAAAATAGCTGCAGACCCTTATCATCATTGAAAATTTGCCAATCTTCTATATTGTCTGGTATTGATGGCCTATAGATGACTTCAATCTGGTATTTCTTATCTTTAAAATCCGGATGAGGAAGCAATAAGGATGCTGATACAGCCAAAGAGTCCGCCTTCATATTCATTTCTCTAGGGACATAATTTATAGAAAATGCATCTAATGTTTCGATTTCATCCCAAATTCTGTTTCGGTAATTTTTCAACTTATGATTTTTCACTGAATACTGACCTCTCACTTGTTTTACAACTAGCTCTGCATCACCTTGAGCTTTTAGAATTTTAATTCCTCTTTCCTTAGCTGTTATGATGCCAAGAAGTAACGCCTCATATTCAGCACTGTTATTGGTGTTGTTAAATTAAAATTTGAATGCTAGAGGCTCTGATTCACCAGTTGGAGAAATTAAAACAATACCAGCATCGGAACCGGATGATGAACAACTACCATCAAATTCTAGTGTCCAGATTTGTGTTTCTTTTCCAGAATTTTCAGATTCTGATTTTTCTAATTCATTTTCCACAGCATCATCCTCTGTATACAGCATGTAATTACCAAAATCCAACTCTTGATATAAAATTTGGGCCTTAGGATTGTCTGATTTTTGAACTGTGAATTTAGATTTCTCCTCAGGTTCTAATTTCACTCTTTTGTTACCAACAGGAATTATTGCTTGAGACCAATCTAATTTAATCTCTCCACCTAAATCCCTGCAAAAACTTCTGCTCAACAACAGGCCATAACTAACAGGAATGTCTGCAACTAAAATGGTTAGAAGTATTCTCTTTTTTGGATATGCCGCCAATGCAACCTGTATGTCTTTGATTTGACCCACCAAACTCACTTGTTTAGCATCCATGGCGTAACATCTGCCATTGGCTTTAGTAAGAGTTAAGCCTAGAGCTTTAGCCACTGTATAAGGCATCACATTATCCGAAGCTCCGGAATCAATAATACAATTGCTTAACTTCCACCCATTGATAAACAATGAAACATAAAATGGTTCTGGTTTTTGTCCAGGAGAAGTGGCTAGGACAGAATTCTCAACTTCATTGAAAAGGTTTGCAGTCAATGTTTCATCCTCTAATTCAGAACTTGCAGCATGATTTAATTCTATATTTTCATCTTTACAATGTTCAATAAATCTTTTCAATTCATTTGGATGTGATTTAAGATAATCAATGGCGGAAACCTGAATTTTAGAATCTTTACAAAACTGAATAAAGTCAAAGGAACTGCACTCCTTACCGGACTGCAAAGTCTTCACTCCTTGATTAGTATCCTGCGTTTTAGGTGCTGGCTGACTTTGTTTTGCTGGAGCATCTTTTGAATCAGCAACCACCTTTGCCTTTTGTCCTCTAGTGAGCGCGTTATAAGTGTGTCCATTGATAGTGGCATAACATTCTCCCTGCTTCTCTGAGTCTGATTCATACTCTAAAAATAAATTTTCGGAGTCGCCATTCGAGTATGACTTAGTCTCATCACCGGAGAGGGGAGAATTGGGCTCATTGGTAGTCAAAAACTGCATTCTACTGATCACATCTGGACAACTTTCACTGTCATGATCAGTAGTCAAATGAAGCACACATTCGTTCACTTTTTTAGGTGGAGCCTCTATTGCTAACCTTTGTTGCAATTCAGGCAATTGCAAAGGTTTATTTTTATTTTCTTGCTCTGAAAAATTCCTTTGGTATGGATTGTTAAATCTTGGGAGCTGCCTTTTCAAAGCAATCAGCTCATTTGATAACTTTTGAATCATTTCTTCTGATGAAGTGGTTCCACTTGTACTAGCTCTATTCTGATTTTCACGCTTCCACCTTCCTGCAGAAATCATGTCATCCTCAAACTCTACAACATTTCTCTGAGCTGCCTCTAAATCTGCAGGTCTAGATCTCCTTAGTTCAAAATTAACCTCAGGAGGCATAGCACTGATGAAGAATGTTTTTAAATTGCCTGCTGTAGGTCTACTTGCTGCTGGAATTCTATTAGTAATTTTGTTGAAACTAGCAACAAAATCTCTCATGCTCATAGAAAGTAATTTCTTCACTGATGTCAATTGAGCCAACAAAGCATGCTCATCTTCAGTGGTTTTAAAACGGTCATCAAAAGCAGCTCTCATAGTATTTTAACTCGTTATAGATCCATCAGCCAAGTGATAAAACCAATCTGCAGCAGCTTCAGTAAGAGTTTCAACAAATAATCTGACTGCAACATCTTCATGATTAACTCCTAAAATATTTATAGCTGTGAAAAATGCTTTTATATGTTCATCTGTAGTAATCTTCCCATCTCCTGCAAACTTGGGTATATTCTTCCGGGAACCAGAAGGAAGAGGATGGTAAGCTGCAAAATTGAGTGGCCCAGTAGCAGCTGCCCAAGGTGCAGCCATATTCGGTTGATTTTGCAGAGGATACTGTGGAAAATTGATAACTTGTGGAGAAACAACCCCGTGCAAAGTCAATACTTGGCAAGTTGTAGAAAATGTACTTACTACTTTTGGTGGTGATGAAGGCCTGCTTTTAGCTTGACGTCCACCTTTCCGACAAGGTACTTCTAACAAGGGAAATCCAAGTACTTCTAAATTTTGGAAAGTTAGGTCCTTTTCACCTTGTTCTCTATCACTCCTTAAGTATCTTGATTGCTCCAGAGTGACTGTTTATATTAGTACTATTTGTAACTCGCTCCCTGATCTTCTTTCAAGTTCTGTGTATATTTTCAAATGCTTTCTGATCGTGCGATTGTTTTTCCTTCCCCAGCGGAGTCGCCAAAAATCTGTTGGTAAACAGATTGTCCTTCTTATCCTCCTTTTATTTGCCCAATTTTATAACGAAGAACAACTTTACACAACAGTTGGGAAACTGTTTCTGAGAATATCTAGTTTCCCTCTGAATTGAGGTACAACTCCCTATCTGAAAAATATTCAATGAATTATGTTTTATCCCTAATTCCTAATGCAGGGTATGTTCTTAACCAGAGAACAACAGAGGAAAACCGAGTTCCACCTAGGCAAGTGAAATCTCAGGCAGGGTCTAAATGTAGAGATGTTATGTTGATGATCTCCACAATCTTATGAATTTCACAACACAACAATATGAAAATGCATATTATGAAAGTATGATTATGTATGAAATGCAAATGGGGTATGCTGATGCAATTTCACAACCAGTTATAACTCTCTGATTATTCTACTGATTAATCAAACCGAAAACAACGAGACAAAACTCTGTTCATTCACCATTTTCAATTCAATGTAATGAAATGACATCAAATACAGTTGGACAGTAAATAAATGGTATCAGACTTGATTGTCTCTGCAATCAATTTCACACCAGAATTTGCCGACCTCTTCATTATCAGAACAATATACATTTATAATTCACTGTGCTGAGAAGTTTATCAGTCACAGATATCCAACAGTCATAAGAATAAATCACGTCTTCTAGATTAGAAAATGAAACGTTTATACACAAAAACATTATTGGCCCCATCATTAAAATCCTCTACAAACGGCTCGCGTGTAGGTTTGAATTCTGACCGCTGATCTCCCAGTTACCCATTTGATCTGAAAGGTCGTGTTTTAATTTTGCATTACCTTGACGACGCTTAAATTCCCCGCCATGTGTTAGCATATCGTGTTTTCGCGAAAATAAACCTCAGACATTTCCAAAGTTCCGAAAACACGCCAACTATCCAATCAAAACCTCAACGAGCGCAGATTGTTGATTGAAAACCTTTGTATCTCATTGTCATTGGGCACGTGTCACAACCTCGTGTTTTCGCGAAATTAAAACTCATGCAACTTCATTTTCCCAAAAACACGATAGCCACTGGATCTGATCACAAACGAACGAGCACCGTTGATCTTCGTTCTTTACCATTACCATTCTATAAATACACATGTTGCAATTTCGTATTTTCGCAAAAGATAAACTCCTTGCAACTCTATTTTGCGAAAACGCGCCTGCCGTTAGATCTGCTATTTGAAACAAGCGATGACCGTAGACCTGTTCTCCTCACAAAGCTCCGCCATCCTGGACACGTGGATGCATCTCGCATGATCGCATAGCACTTGTTTAATTCTTGCGATCATGCAACTGCTCTATCATTGGTCAAGTTCACACATCTTCCACACCATAGTGGCAAAGCGGTCACCGTCGATTTAACATCACAAACAAACCTTTCGGACCCACCACCACGTGTCTTCATCTCGCAAGATCGCAAGACAGTTCTCTCAATCATGCGATCTTGCGACCACACACCTACCGCAGGGCTTTCATTATCTTGTCATTGACTTTTCTTACTTGCCCAGACCTCCATTGTCAATGTATTACCCCGCCGGCCAATGAAAACCGGACAAGTCACCGCCCAAGGACCCACCACCGGAGCTGAAAGCCTCTGCTTGACCGTTTGTCGCATGATCGCATGGGGCCAGGAAGACCTATGCGATCATGCGACCAACCGCGAAGTGTTAATTGCCACCACAAACCGTTTAGAACTTTCTTAACTGCGTGGGACCCTCCTCTCCTTCACCTTTCGCATGATCGCATAACACTTTTTTAATCCATGCGATCATGCGACCGCTTTGTTATTGGCGCTTGATAGAATATCAAATAACTTAAAACTTTCACTTGCCCGGTCTATGTTGTCGCTTTTGCGTTGTTGGCGTATGTGGGTCCCAGCAGACTTCATTGTCGCATGATCGCATAGCAATATTTTAATCCATGCGATCATGCGACCGCTCTTTTGTAACTGTTACAAATGCATGGCAAGGTTAATATAAGGCTCTGTCGAACTGAGATGAAGGGGACCCGAGTTTATAAGGATTCATTTCATCGTATGCCACTGTCCCTTCAATAACTTCAGGTAACCATCTTCGTTTTTATGAGCTATGTTACATTTGCATCAGTGTATAGGCCCGAGAGCATAGAAACACACCCACACATCGCTGTATAATCATCAACACATGTTGACTGAGCCTCATAATATTTTGAAGACTGTACATACAAACAAAGAATAATACTTTTGTCCTTAAATGATTACCGGTAATGAAATGCATCCATTATATGCCTTGAGATGCCGCTGCTTCCTTCATAGTCAGAGTTTATTCTTTTGTGACTCGATGAGATCAAACATTATGTTGGCATAATTCCATCTTCTCTTATCTTCGAAGGAGCTAGTCACAATTCAATCTAAAATTATCCTGAATTCTGTTATCTTCATAAGATTGTAGTAATGCAATATTGCTAGCATTAATGTACCTTCTCAAAGTGATTTCTTTTATCAAAAAGCCCTCAGAGAACTGAATCTATAATCTTATAACAATAGAAGATCTTTTCCAAAGTACCACTGTTTGAACCTTGCCCAAAATTGTAAACTCATATGTGATCCAATCTGTGACTGTCTATACTCTACTTCTGAAAATTGAATCAACCAATAGACATCATGTTAACATATGCATTCCATTACAAGGAATAAAATCTGAACCTTCCAATGCCACCTTTGTCAATGTGTCATATGAAGAACTTTTCCTTTGAGGCTTTCTGAATGCCTAGAAACCATAATCTCCAACCATTCTTCTGCTGAAAAGATCATTAATTGAAAGATCATCTTATCCTTGCCGGGTTGGGATCTATAACCTACCCGATATGAAAAGACCTTTAGAACAACCCACCCTGTTTAGAGAAGGAAAGGCATTGAAAGGGAAACCCGACAAGAATAGCCTATCCTATGAAAGACTTAGACCTAGACTCAACCATGACCAGACTTGACTGTAACATCAAAATCTTCCACTTTGACAACATGGATATAGGATGAAAAGTGGGGCAACAAGTACAACATCTAGAGGATATGCTTTATTTGATTTCCAAGGATCTTGGTCATATTGATACAAAGGGAGTAAACCATATCGAGATGGTTTCCCTAGTGACCAAGAAACTATAAAAGGAAAAAGAATTGTGATTCAAATGATGAAATTCCATGTATGTGAACTAGAAGGCTTTTATGCAGATATCTAGGTCATGATATTCCTAGATAGATGGTTGGGAATTCAAGAAAAGAGCGTAATGCAGTGTAAAGAACAAAGACATCACTTCCTCGCAGAAGGTTGATATTAGATTCAGAGGGAGTATAATAGTTCATCTAAAACAACCTTGGACGAGGAGGTGAGGAGGTTGTTACAAGACCTTAAAGGAAGCATCTAGAAGACTATGATCATGAGATTGAGTCTCATGTGTGCTAGCTAAAATGCTTTTATGCTATCTCCTACATAGCTTGGGGTTCACCTAGAGTGATGCAAACTATATAAGAGATATAGTGCATAAGTATGCTATTCAAGGTACATTATCCCTACAGAACATATGGCTGATATTCTCACCAAGTTTCTTGCTAGAGGTAAGGTTGTGTACCTTCGAGATAAACTTGGCATGTTGGAGAATGAAGCCTTAGATGAAAAAGGAGTTTCATCTATTATCTTGTATGTTATTGTATTCTTCTCCTTGAGAGAGAAGTCTAAGGTGAAAGCCCTTGTTTCCACCCTTGGGGATGAGCCATGACAGATCCACCATCTGACATGAGAGTCCATGTATCCATTTGTTGAGAGTCCATAACTTGACAGCCCTGTTGTAGCCAACTTCCCGACATGTTCCTCGCTTAATCTCATTGTGCAGCCATTCCCTCAAGCTTTCCCTGTGGCCGAGTCCATTTTCAATGGCCATCCAAAGGCTTGAACCATAAATTCTATAGGGACCATAGCCTCTTGCCCGTACATAAGAAGAAGGAGAATCAAGAGTTTGAAGGTTACAGTCTTCCACACAGGATTCCAGTCGTACTTCATAGCATCCTTGTTTTTAAACTGATGTGCGGGTACAGTGTCCATTGTAGCTTCTCCTTCCTTATACTCCCCGTACTCTGGAGGATATTGATCTGGCTCTTCTTTTTCGACGCTTAATACATTACAGGAGGGTGAGAATATCTCATAGTCCTCTTGTTGCCAATGGAACAATCCATTTAATGAATCTGTGTCATCCTCCGAACAACATCCTTCGAGTTTTAGTATGCCTTCAGCATCTGGATCCATCCCCTCTTTGCCTTCGTCTCATGGGTCATTCTCCCCTTCGGATTCAGATCCCGAGGAAGAGGCAAGTTCCTCGCTCACCAATTGGGTCCGGAGATCAATAGTAAATTTCTTGCCTCCGCTTTGCATCGAGAGTGTATTCCGTTTCCAGTTATGGTTTGCCTTTGCTGCCACCAGCCATCCTCTTTTGAGTATGGCATCATACCCTTTCTGTTTCAACGGAATGACCACAAAGTCAAGCACAAATGGTTGTGCACCCACGGTGACTTGTTGTGCCATCAACGTGCCGAGGGGTTTAATCCCGTGCTGGTCAGCACTTAGTAAATTAAACGTAGGTGGCCACAGAGTGGGCTTCCCTAGCTTTTTCCATGTGTCCTCCGGAAGGACGTTTACCCCGGATCCGCTGTCTACTATAGTATCCGTTAGGATGGTGCCTAGGATGCCCATCTCCACCACGGCTGGATGTCTGCCATTGTTGATGGTAAGCACAACTAGATTTGTTGCCGAGTTTCCCAGTACGGAAGCGTCCGTGTGTCTCAGTTTGGGTTTATCAACCTTTGTACCCAACAACACTGTCCCCAATTGAGGCATGGTGTATAGGAGGTCCTCCAACTTGACAGGCACCTCCCGTTGAAGCATCTGCCGTACAATGTTCCTCTCCGCGTCTGTGCAGTAGGGTTCGTATGATTCGTGTCTCTCCCCGTTGGGCTTTCATCGCCCTTTCTATTTCCTCCCTTGCCTCCGCCATTCTCTGCTTCTCTGTTCGGGGATGGGGGTAGCGGGCTTCCTTTGCTTGCCCTCGAGTATAGTAAGTATAGCTTCTTTAATCCGTGTGTTGCCTTCGATATCAATCAGATTGGCCCCTACGCCAGACTTCGGACAATCGGCATCTTCATGGTTACCGGGCCCGCACCACCAACATAGCTTTTGAGGGGCATCATTATTACTACATTCCCTTGCGAAGTGACCCCACTCGTTGCACGCCTGACTGAATCATTGGGCGTCCCTTCGCATCATACTGGACTCTACTTCGGGTGGAATTATTATTATTCCCACTTCCACCTCCTCGGTTTCCCCGATAGCCTCCGGAAGATGCGTTATTATTTGAATCTGATGTGGAAGGCTGCTCCTGTGTATAGAGCACTTGCTGGTTACGCGCCTTCAGATTGTATGGGCATTCCTTTGTAGAATGTCCCATAATTTGGCAGATGTCACAGAATGCCTTCTTGGGACAGGCACCCTTCGTGTGGCCGCTCTCCTTACAATCCGTGCACCACAGTTCATCATCCTTGCTTGTTGTCCCCTTCATTGTCTTAAACTCTTTTAACATCCGTTCCATATCCTTCTGAAGGGCCGTGACTTTCTTCTTCGGCTTCTCGTCGCTGCCACTCTCCTCTTTGGACATATCATCTTCAGATGACAAAGATCTATTCTTCTTTTTTTTGGCCGTCTTATCTTCTCTTTCCAGGTCCATGGCCCGGTTGTATGCATCATTGTAGGATGTCAGAGGCACAATTTTCATCTTCCGTCGTAGCTTAGGATTCAGGCCCTCGACAAACCACCTCTTCTTTAGGCCGTTAGCCGGTTGGCTTTCCATCTTTCTGACTAATTCCTTTAGCCAGCGGCCATATGCTCGTACGGTCTCCCTCTTCCCTTGCTTCGTTCCATAAATCTCTGAGACTATCTCATTATCATCTCGTAGTAGCCGGAATTCCTTCTCGAATCCCCCCTTCAGGTCATCCCATGTGGTTATGTTCGTTCTATCCAGATTCGCGTACCAGTCAATCCATTCGTTCTGGTCAGTCACCCCATTGGCTGCCTAGATGGTTTCACACGTACGGCAATGCCGTACTGGATCGTCCTTTCCATCATTGTGGAATTTTGGCAACTTTTCCTTATGTGTCGCCATGGTTGGTCGGGCTGATTTTGGTTGTTGCGTGCGCAGTGGATTTTGTGCTCCTGCACCGCCAGTGCTAGAACCGGCGCCCACATTCCCTTGGCTGATTACTAATGGTACTTGTATCTGTGTAGCGGGTGGAACCGTATTGTGTGGAGTCGGCTCCAATGGTGGGTTGGCCTACGCGTCCTTTGTGTCTTCGGTCGTACCTTCCCGTGTGCCTTTGCCTGTGCTTCCCCGTGTGCCTTCGGCAATGCGCTCACCTTTGTAGTTCCCTTCCTCCACACGCCAAGTGCGGTTCAAGTCTTCAAACTGGTCTCGCTCTTCCTAAAGCAAGACTTGTCTAAGTCGTGTTTCTTCGAGTAGTTCTTCTCTACTCCGCACTCTCCGATGTTCCGGCGAGATGAACGAGTCCCAGTCGGCCCCTGCACCTTTCGTACCACTTCCGGGGTTCCCTTCGGGCAACCCTCCGGCAAGCTAGTCTTTGGCAAGTTGCCTCAGCCTACATCGACGTTCACGCTGTTGCGCGGAGATCAAAGCCTTCTGTGCGGCTTCCCCTTCGTCATCTCGTGCCTTTTTATTTCTATCTTTATTTAAGACATTGGGCATAAATCCTTCCCTCAACTCTCTTCCCGAGTATGTCTAGGCAAGGACGCCAGATGTTTACCTGCTGGGGTAAACTTAGTATTGCGCAGACATAGTACAGGAAATATAATGAACATAGAATATATCATAGAATAATAAATACTTTGATTAATCATTCCAGACTGGCAAGTATATTTACATCGTGATGATCATACAATAATATCTCCCGTGTCCAACCTCCGAGAGGGTATTAAAGTATTCAAAGGGCCACGACCGAAGTGTCGTGACGTAATTGTCTAACCTCTCGGTCACTAACGACCGAGACTAACATAATACTTTATTAATATAATAACTGGTACATTCAAATATCCCGACAACATGAACATTGGAGAAAGGTGACAAGTTTTCGACAATGAACACTTGTATTTGATGTTACAAGGTGACGATCTTGTAATGGAGATTCGTTATGGTAGACAGTTATATGTCTGTGCACATACCATAATAGGGTTATATGTAAATGGAATGTAATGTTCTTAGTTACTATATCCTTGTATCACGATCTGAGGTGATATGAAAATCAGGTATCACGATCTAAGGTGATTCCTCATATCAAGGTGGTATGAAAACTGGGTATCACGATCAAAGGTGATTCCTCATATCAAGGTGGTATGAAAATTAGGTGTCACAATCTAATGTGATTCCTCATATCAAGGTGATATGAAAATTAGGCATCAAAATTAAGGTGATTTCTTATATCACATGTTAGGTGATATATATATATATATATAAAATGGGTATGACATGTTAAGTGATTCCTCATCTCACAAGTTATATGATACTTATCATCATGTGTTATGTGATATTTGCTTTCACGAGATATGTGAGATTTCTTATCACAAGAAATGTGATATATGATTTTATCTTCCCTAGCTAAGAGGGAGTGTTGATGTATGTAGCATCGGTCAAATAAATAAAATTGATTATATAATTATTATAAGAATTGATTTATTATATATATATATATATATATATATATATATTTAATAGTTGATATCATTTATATTAATATACATATATATATGAAGTTAATCTTTTATTTATTCTTATAATGATTATATAGTTAAATTAATAAATTAGATCAATAAATAGACATGTCCCATGAAGGGACATGTCTCTTCTTGTCTTTACCTTGTATATATTCAAGAGATCGATGCATTTGGAAAACACATACTTTTGCGGCAGTGCTATTACATTTGCAGCGATCTGGAATTTAACACCATAGTTTGGGTGAAATCGTGTTTATGTTACTCAATGTATCTTGTTGCTAGTATTGTAAATCTGTTATTTTACTAAAATTCTTGAAAGGGACATTATATTTCAGGCTTACTCAAATGTGTAGGGGGCCAATATGACTCTTTGAGCAAACCTTCTTTGCAGCAGCTAAGAAAAGATCATTTGACTGTAAATTGTCCATGAGAGCTGGGTCTGCCTTTTGTTTCCTCGACAACCATAGAGTTCAAAGGAGGATTTTTCTTCTCATAACCTTGACATTGTTGGCATTTCAAGTAATTTGGAAGATAGTTCTTGCTCTAAGGCGAAAACTATCAGTATCCAAATAAAATCCTACTTGATGGGTGGCTTCTTTCAATGCTTGAAAGCCTTGAAGTAGCCTCAAATTGAATTCTTTAGAGTTCAGAGTGTCAATATACGCTGAAAATACATGTAGGGGAGAGATCTTTTCTTCCGACATGCATCATTCTCTGGAATAATATAGTTGTTCCCTGATGCTTCCTATTTTAGAATATTTTTGGATATGGGCTGAAAAATTAAGAAATAAAACAGTCACAAAGTCTTTATTTGTGGGTATGTTTAGGTTGTCAACATCCTCATCCTCCATCTCTTGAGCAATCCTCTGCCATCAATGAAATACTGGTCCCTTAAGGTGTGATATAGAAAATTAATGTTTTTGATAAAATCCCATAGGATGGTGTAAAGAAATGGCGCAACTATGTTTTCTCATCTGAATCAGAGTTCTGGGTACAGTATGGCTTGAGTATATCTGTAGAAAAATAGAAATAAATAACCAAAACTAACCATAATTTTCATAAAATAAAGTGGCCACAAAGCATTGCTGGTAAATAGCTAGATATTACGATACATATTTTATTTATTTAGTGGAAAGTTTAAACAGTTTTTTTTTTTCAACTTTAGATGCTGGGTTTTGTCCCATATAATACCCAACCCCACACAAATATGCCCCTGATATGACTCTTTTTGTCTGAATATTTGAGCATGTCATTGAAGAACCCAGTCCTTACTTGGTCAGGGCTGTGTGCTTGAGGCAAACCGGAAACAGTTTAAAAGTCATTTCAAACCCATAATCAGAACCTGGTTCTTACTGAGTACATGTACCAGGGACTTTGGTGAAGAAGCCAGTAACACAGACTAAATCATTGTGGCTTCACACTTCAATACTTTTTTGTGTGTAAATTGTGGGGATATCCTTGGTTGTTAATGGATAATAAATGTGGAAAGTTGGTGCACGTCCATTATATCCTCTATTTGCTTGCATGTCTGACGGGTATTTAAGACCGGCGTGTAGGTAGTTTTCAGCATGTGATTTGGATATTTTATTTGTATTGTGAATTCCAGTTGGAGTTCTTTGTCTGCCATTTCGGAGGTGAAAGATCCTCCCTATTTGGTAATTGCAGTTTCGGTGGGAGTAACTCCTCACCCTATTCTGCTTTGCTCTCGGTTCGAGATTTTGTAAACTGAAGTGCTATCACTATTTAATCTGAAACTCTATTTGCGTCGTTGTGTTTTAGTGACTATCCATCCGATTTTCTTTTGTATCAATTTGTAATCCTCATATTGCATTCATAAATCATTCGAAGGGAACTTCTGAAGCCCATCCACTACTACTGTACAATTTGTATTGTAGTTCCGTACGAAGGTACCGTATGGCCTGCACCTAGGCACCACACAACATACCCCTCTCGGCATTGTATGCCCATCAGCTTTCCGCATATTGTACGGCCACACCAGACCAGTATCACTGTATAGCCCCTCCTAACAATACCGTATGATCAAATTCATTCCCACCGTATGACCCATCACCCAACAACATATGGTCAATCCTTCATCCGTGTGGTCAGGCATTGACACCATATGGCAACATTCATTTCTTTGACGAAGTTTATTGGTACGGTCAAGTATAGACAGTGGTTGCGAAGTGTCTTCAACTAGCAAGGACAAGTATGGGACATTACAGTGGTATCAGAGCTAGCGATTCTGCCAGCTTGTGGGTAGTGAATGCAAGTTTATACTAGGAAGAGAAGGTATCATTCAGTTGGTAGAATGGTGGACCCTTAAGATCCTGCCGCCGAAGTCATGGCTCTCCTAAGAGAACTCACCACGAACCAAGTCCAAATTAACGACACTTAGCGACTCATGGAGGAGACATTGCACAAATTGGCTGAAGGCAAATTATTTGCAAAACAAAGTGACAATTCTGTTTTGGGAAAGGCAAACCCCCAAATGGTATGCTCTCGACCGTGGATGCCAACTTTCCCTCCACGGGCGAAAGAACAACACAAAGAGAAGCCAACTTTCCAAGAAATGCAAGATCAACTTCGCGAGGATTGCAGGAATGCAAATATGGAAGGGGATATATCCTACAAAGATTATGTTGATCTGAGAATCAGATATTCTGGCAGCAACAAGCGTGGCTATTATAATGACGATCTCAGACGAAAGATTGCAAGGTTAATCTCTCATCTTTTGATAGCTCTGGATCCACCTTAGCTCGGGCATGGGTGCAGAAGGCCGACACATATTTCCAACTCAACCCTATGCCGAAGGATGAAGCCATCAAATTTGTTGCACTGCATTTGGAAACGATAACCCACAAATGGTGGCATCATGGCATGGTTACTCTCGGCCACGATCAAATAACATCCAATGCCGAATTCATGGAGAGGCTGATAGACTGTTTTGACGGGAGAGATCCAGAACTAAATTTCAAAGAGTTGGCCCAACTGAGGCAATTTGACATAGTCGACATTTACATTGCATAATTTCAAAGACCTTCTGTCTTGGTAATAAATATTTCAAAAGGACGATTGGTGGTATTGTTCATAGATGGGTTGATAGAACCCTTGAAAAGCAATTAAGCAGGCACACGACATGGCAACATCTTCTTCCTCTTTCGCCAAGAATTACTCATATTCCAAGCCACCTCTCGCTCAAAGGGAGAAAGACAGTACGCCCCCACCTAAGAAACCCTTGTTGGATGAGGCCACCCGACAGGAGCTCAGGAGGAAGAAGCTTTGTTTCAATTGTAAGGAGCCACAGGAACCAGGGCATTGATGCCTAGGCAAGGGAAAGATCCATTACATTCAGGTGTTGTTCGACAGTGAGGAGCAAGCATCTGAGCCCGAAGGGAACGAACAACAAGCATCCAGGGAGGTAAACATCAATTGCGCAAAAAGGATTGCCACACTGTTGAAGGGAGGAGGCACCATTGCGGCTTTGGCAGGAACTTCGAAGTGTACTGTATTCCAGGTTCGAGGTACCCTCCAAGTGCAACATGTTGTGGTCATGCTCAACAATGGAGCCACACTCAACTTCATCAAGTCATCGCTAGTCAGCCGACAGAGTTTGCGTACAGAGGCACACCAAGGATTCGACATCAAAGTGGCAGGAGGGAACCTTTTGACATGTACCCATCTGGTTCCGCAACTGAGCATCACCATGGGAAACCACACGGTGACAGATGATTTCTTCGTGGTAAATTTGGACGACATAGAAGTCATTCTAAGCATTCAGTGGATGAAAACATTGGACGAGTACTTAGAGTATCAAACGAATGGAGTTCTCATTCGAAGTGAACGACAAGAAGGTTGTGCTAAGAGGGATGATGAATGGAGGTCTAAGGGAAATTTCAGCTCGACGGATGGAGGCAATCCTCAGACACGACGATGTGGTCTAGGCCACACACTGTTTAATCTCACCAGGTCTTGTACAGGGACAAAGAGCTTACTACCAGGGTGAGGAACTTCAGGCAGTTTTGGATAAGCACCATATGGTCTTCGCTGACATACCACCAGGCATACCACCACACTGCGAGTTCGAACATACTATTGAGATGGATGTTGGCACCAAACCTGTCATCACCACACCATACCGCCACCCTAAGAAGCTTAAGGACGAGATTGAAAAGACAATACAAGAGCTTTTTGACATGGGTTGGATCAAGCCAGGCTCCAATCCTTTTGCGTCACTAGTAGTGTTGGTTAAAAAGATGGAATGTTGCGTATGTGTGTGTACGACCACACACTGAACAAGAAGACCATCAAAAACATGTATCCTATTCCCAGGATCAACAAGTTGTTGGATGAGTTACACGACGCAGTTTATTTTTCCAAAATAGACCTCTGTTCGGGATAGCACCAAATCTGCATGAGGGAACAAGATGTGGATAAAACAACCTTTCGTTGCCATTATGGGCATTATGAATTATTGGTCATGCCATTTGGTTTGACCAACGCACCAGCTACATTCCAATCTTGCATGAATCACATTTTTAACAAACAACTACGCAAGTTCCTGTTGGTGTTCTTTGATGATATACTAATCTACAATAAGACATTGGAGGAGCACTTGAGGCATTGGAAGAAGTTCTTAGGATTATGGAGTCACAACTGTTGTTCGCCAAAAGATCCAAATGTAAATTCAGGATGACAAAGATATTATATCTGGGGCACATAGTCAGTAGCCGAGGAGTTCAGGTACATCAAGAAAAGATTCAAGCTATATTGGATTGGAAGCCTCCGAAAACTCTCTCAGAACTGCGTGGATTCTTTGGGTTGTGCAGTTACTATAGACGGTTCGTGAAGGGATTTTTACAGCTTAGTGCGCCACTTACCAATCTAACGAAGGAATCCTTCCAGTGGAGTGAACGGGCACAACAAACATTCGAAAAGCTCAAGGAGGTTATGAGTTCTTGTCGAGTTCTTGCATTGCCAGATTTCACTCGGTCCTTCATCCTAGAGTGCGATGCATCGGGGTTGTGCTGATGCAGGATTGCCACCCGATTGCATTTGAGAGTCGGAATCTTTCGGGAGCTGAAAGGTTGTACTCTATCTACGACAAAGAAATGCTTTTCATCATGCATGCCTTGACAAAATTTCGGCAGGACCTCGTGGGAGCCAAGTTCGTAGTCCATACGGATCACAACAGCTTGAGGCATTTTTTGGAATAGAAGGAATTGAACGAATGGTCTCCCTCGAAACATAGTAAGCGATAGAGATAGCCGCTTCCTTATTACTTTTTGGAAAGAATAGTTTTAGCTCGCAAGGACGAAGTTGTTGCCGAGCACCAATTATCACCCGTAGACTAATGCACAAATCGAGATAGTGAACAAATGGCTGGAAGGGTACCTTAGAAACTATGTTTTGACACAATAGAAAGCATGGGTCAAGTGGCTACATCTACGGGAACACTGTTACAATACCACATACCACATGTCGATTGGGATGACACCATTCAAAGCATTGTATGGTTATGAACCCCCTTCGTTCGTGGACATGGCATTGGGTACGTACTGAAGGCCAAGGATTGGCTACAAGAGGGAATAGACATTTTGACAACTATCCATTCGATGTTCTCCTGTATCAATTTATAATCCTCATATTGCATTCATAAATCATTCGAAGCGAACTTCTGAAGGCCACCCACTACTACTGTACGCTTTGTATTATGGTTCTATACGGCCTTCACCAATGTACCGTACATCATGCTGGCACCGTACAACATACCCCACTCGGCATTGTATGCCCATCAACTTTCTGCATACCGTACGGTTAGACCAGACCTGTATCACTGTATGACCCCTCCTAGCAACACTGTATGATCAAATTCATTTCAACCATACAACCCATCACCGAAAAGCGTACAACGAGTCCTTCATCCGTATGGTCAGGCATTGACACCGTACGACAACATTCATTTCTCTAACGAAGTATATTGGTACGGTCAAGTATAGACAATGGTTGCAAAGTGCCTTCAACTAGCAAAGAAAGGTACGAAACATTACATATGATAAATTTCTGCCATAATTTCATTATCGTCTCTAAGCAGTTGAAATTCTGTCTGAAACTCCTTGAGGTTTGCCCATGTGGCCATTTTTGCTTTATCTGCATCAGAGAACCAGTCGATGGCTACTCCTCACAAGGTCGTTGGAAATTGTCTTATCCGGTCGTCTTGGTCTATCACTCCAGTGGCTGTCCAAATCGTCTCACACGTTTTACAATGTCTAACGGGATCTTCCTTCTAGTCACTCGTGAACTTGGGTAGTTTTTGCTTCTCCGCCATGGTAACTGGTCTAGGCACTGGTTGTGTTGGTACCCTCGAGCTTGGTATCCCTGAGCTCGATGCGTTTGGTAATCCCAAACTGCTAGAAGTGTTCAAGCCTGGTAGGCTGCTTCGATTCCTGTGTCCCTTTGTCTCTCCGACACTCGTGGCGGCACTGGTATCCTCAGCTCCTCTACCCTCGACCTCTTCCCTTTCCTTCCTTCGGGCCTCCCTTGCTTTTGTTTGTGGGGTTAAGGTTAAGTTCGCAAACAGACTTCTCGTTTCCTCAATAAAATCTTCCGCTCTATTCACCTCCAGGTGAAGATCACCGTCCCCTCCTTCACAAATCTCCTCATTGCTACCAATGGCCTCGCCTTCTCCAACCACCTCTTCGGTTAGTCCCTCCGCGAGTCTCCTCAACCGTCGTCTTCTTTCTACTTGTTGTTGTAACGCTAGTGCTTTCTGTATAGCCTCACACCCTTCTACTTGTTCTTTCAAATTCCTATTTTTATTTAACTGGTTTGGCATAAATATGTTCCTTATACATTCACAAGAAAACAACACATGATAAAATCTAGAACACTTTATTAATTCATATTTCGTGTACAATATATGTCATCCTTCGGACATAATCATAACACTCTATGTCCTCCTTTATTCATATTTTTCTTTCAAACTTTAGTTCATGCTTCCTTTATGGCGATTTTCATATCTTTCCTCTTCCTCCCTTCGGTGATGGTAGTCCGCCAGGATTTGTTGCCTTCGATTCTCCCACTTCGCCTCCTCTCGTTGGTTCTGAAGGGCAAGAAATATTTGAGCTAGTAGCTAAGGTAGATGGTGCATTAACCGATCCACGATGGGACTAATTCCGAGGGCAGCCCACATGGCACTCTCCGGTACTTTCTCGCGTGCAGCCTCCCTTCAGATGTGTGTTTCAATGGATGGCTGATGTAACGAGACAAAATCTGTTGTCAGTACCCATTCACCCTGAAATAGTTCTGCATTCTCTTCCTCCTCACTGGTCCTTCCACCATCATCTATTGGTTGCCCCATTTTCCGTTCGTCATCCACACCTCGTCACTTCTCAAGATCGTAGAGGCAACGACGCCAAATGTTTGCCGCCTACGGTATAGCACCATAAAAGCATTAATAGAGGAAGTAAATGCTATTAATTATCAGGAAACCACCATGTATTTCATTACTGTTCTTCAAGTATATTAGTGGACATTACATATCACATCATACTGCTGTCTCCTCCTTGTCTATGGAGAGAGTGTACATATACCATCCGAAGGGTGACTCAACCATCGCGTCATAATGGCTTACCCTTTGGTCACTAGCGACTTACTAACAATTGACTTAACCATTCTCGACAAGTATAATTATGCCAACAACACTATTTCCTCAATTTTAATAAATGCATTTAAATTTTTTATTAGAGTTATAAGTATTATTTTATTTACATTGTTGATGTTTGTAGCATCGCTCAGATAAATAATATTGACTATATGTATGAGAAATGATATATATATATATATATATATATATATATATATATATATATATATATATATATATATATATATATATATATATATATATATATATCAATATATATAATAATTGATATTACTATATACATTGATATATATGTATATATAAAGTTGGATTATAATTATTCTCATAATAACTAAATAGTTAAATTGATAAAATATATATTATTATTATTATGATGTAAATATTAGAGAAATTAATATAATACTCAAGAGATATTATATGTATATGTATATATATATATAATCATAATTGTCATTATATTAATTACATAATAATGAATAGACATGTCCCTTCATGGGACATGTGATGTTCCCTATCTCAGGGATCAAGTTCAATAAATACATAATGAAAAAACAAATAAAGAATATATTAAATAAAGAATATATTGACAAATATATATTATTAATTAATTATATAATAATAGATAAGTAAATTAATGAATGAATAAAATGTAATATATAAATATAATAACATAATAAGCTATAATGATGAATGATAAATGATAAAATAAATAATTATAGAAAATGATAAAATTACATTATAAATGTAAATTAAAATATGAATATAGTAATATATAATTATAAATATGTATTAATGATATTAATATAATTAAAATTATGATGAACAAAATCATAATTAACAAATATCAATGATACATCATTAAATATCTAATCTAATCCTCTAAGAAACCAGCGAGCATCTTAGCATTTATCTTTTAGACAACGTTGAAGATAACTATCTAATATTATCACGTTATTAATAAGTATCCATATTAAAAGATAATTGGTCCCCTATAATCACAATACTCACGATATAGTCAGTCGTAATACTCATAATCAATTATTATTGATTATTAATCGACACTTTCATGAACCGTCGGCTATATTGGAGTCGCAGGTTGCGACCATAGCCTTTGAGCACCATAAACAATATAAGCGAAGGTATGAGAAGGAGATGAAGGGGGGGGGGGGGGGGGGGGGGAAACGGATTTAGGGAGATGAGGACCACAACAAACAGTTCGAAGGGATACATAGAAGGAAGGGAGTGATAGAGACGACAACAACAAATTTATTTTGCTATCGAGTATTGTTACTCAATTGCATACAAGGAGCCCGAGCCCTTCATGGGAATCGCTTTTCTAAGACACTGCCACGAGAATAATTACTCACCGAAACATTACTAAGAAGAATCCTATGACCGGAAGCATCTTAGACGAATCATATTTGGTGCATTTAATCTAATATTGTTCGTTCTTGGATATCTCGAGTTCAAATCACGCAAAGCATGAGGTTGAGATTCAAAATGATATTGAGAGGAGTTTTGATAGGGATTTCTTGCTTGGTGGAAGCTTTCGTTAATTGAGGTTGTCTCTGCTCGTGTTATGACCCTAATGAAATAAAGGCATTATCTATAAGCTTGTTGTATTAAAGAAGAAAATACAATTTATATGTATTGTGATTTTATTAAGAGAATCTCAATAATTAAACAGTAATTATCATTCATAGAGCAGCGATTAATAATGGAGTGAATATTTTAAAAGATGTAATACCTTCATAATGCAACCATCCACTAAAAGGTAGTGATCATTATTAAGAGACAACAGAATTAATTGAAAGAGTCAAACGGATGTCAAGAGAAGAAAAAGTAATTGATATGAAGTTAACAATTAGAAATTGATAAGTATATCGAGTACCATTTGAACAAGAAATAGATTCATTAGTTTCAATTCATCCAATCGGTAAAACAAGCAAGAACATCCATCGATACATTTCAGTCATCAATCAAGGAAAATACAAAGGCATTGATCCAGATTGATCACAGCAAGTCATGTTCCTTCAATGATTAAACAAAGGAGAGCAGATTGCATAAGTTGTCATTCAAAATATTGATTGCAATCCAATCTGTAGCATTGAAACCCTTAAAGAAGCAATATACTAAAACAGTAAGGAAGGGCCAAGAAAACCATACAAGTGGATTCTTGACTTGGAGAGGATGAAAACCAATTTCTTATGCGAAGGAATAATTGTTTGAGAGGATCCATATATCAGACTGGATCAATCATAATCTAAACTAAGAGGAGGTTTATTCATCAAGGGATCAAGCAATATTCAGCCTAGGAGGAGGGGACATTACAGTGGTATCAGAGCATGATCCTGCCATCCTATGAGCCGGGCTTATGCAAACTTACAATAGAACAAAGAAAAATACAATGAATGTCCTAGCCAATGAGATAAGTTTCTATATGGAACAAACAAACCAAACTCTGATAAGCCAAATGGGAAAATCAAATCAGGTTTATATCACATACAAGAGGAATAAGGAAGACAGGGAAAAAGATAAATTTCACATCAAAAGAGTTACCATCATTGCAAGAAAATATATGGGAGGCAAGGAAATATATTGGAGGCATGGAAATGGGATTGAGGAAACAGACCCAAATCAGAATTATAAGAAAAACAAGACAGATCATCATAGGCAAAAGGCAGACGATAGTATATGATAAAAAGAACATTACTGTAGTCAGCAAATAATTAGCAAGAGACATCCTTTGGCATGCTACACGATATATAATACAGTCAATATTTACACAAGCTAATCAAGAGTGTGGGAAATTCTTCCAGTCAGCAGCGTAAGACCTCCAATTAAACTCTTTCAGAGTATTACATATCCAGGCAGCAAGAAATCCCTATCAAAACTCCTCTCAATATCATTTTGAATCTCAACCTCATGCTTTGCGTGATTTGAACTCGAGATATCCAAGAACGAACAATATTAGATTAAATGCACCAAATATGATTCGTCTAAGATGCTTCCGGTTATAGGATTCTTCTTAGTAATATTTCGGTGAGTAATTATTCTCTTGTGGTAGTGTCTTAGAAAAGCGATTCCCATGAAGGGCTCAGGCTCCTTGTATGCAATTGAGTAACAATACTCGATAGCAAAATATATTTGTTGTTGTCGTCTCTGTCACTCCCTTCCTTCTATGTATCCCTTCGAACTGTTTGTTGTGGTCCTCATCTCCCTAAATCCGTTTCCCCCCCCTTCATCTCCTTCTCATACTTTGCTTATATTGTTTATGGTGCTCAAAGGCTATGGTCGCAACCTGTGACTCCAATATAGCCGACGGTTCATGAAAGTGTCGATTAATAATTGATAATAATTGATTATGAGTATTATGACTGACTATATTGTGAGTATTGCGATTTTAAGGGATCGATTATCTTTTAATATGGATACTTATTAATAACGTGATAATATTAGATAGTTATCTTCAACGTTGTCTAAAAGATAAATGCTAAGATGCTCGCTGGTTTTTGAGAGGATTAGATTAGATATTTAATGATGTATCATTGATATTTGTTAATAATGATTTTGTTCATCATAATTTTAATTATATTAATATCATTAATACATATTTATAATTATATATTACTATATTCATATTTTAATTTACATTTATAATGTAATTTTATCATTTTCTATAATTATTTATTTTATCATTTATCATTCATCATTATAGCTTATTATGTTATTATTATATTTATATATTACATTTTATTCATTCATTAATTTACTTATCTATTATTATATAATTAATTAATAATATATATTTGTCAATATATTCTTTATTTGTTTTTTCATTATGTATTTATTGAACTTGATCCCTGAGATAGGGAACATCATAGACATGTCTCTTCTTGGCTCATTCTTAATATAAATGCAAGAGATTGTTGCATTTGGAAAACACATACAATGAGATAGTGCTATTACATTTGCAATGATCCTAAAACCTCAACATACATTATTTTATTATTATAAATCTTAACATTTAATATTATTTTATTTTTTAAGATTAATTTTTAATAGATTAATCTTAAATTTGTCAATATGAAATTTTAAAAATTCAGATATTTAAATTGAATCTAAGTTGTTTTATTTTAAAATAAACAAATTTAAATATCTAAATTAAAATTTGAAACTTATTAATGTTTTAAATTTACTATGATATTATTTCTTTTAATAATTTTGATTTACTATGTATATATATATATATATATATATATAATTTTAATACACACACACATACACATACACACGTACCCAAAGGCAATTTGTTTTTGCTCGTATCCATGTATCGGATTCTTGTGCCCATTTCTTGTGTCTGTATTTGTATTGGCAACTTAGAAGTAAAGCAAATGCGAGTGAAAGATTGCTGCGGATGAAGAGAGGATGAGCTCAAAGAAGATGAGATGGGTCACGAGGAGATCCATGATGCTTTCGTTTTTGGAATGATACTGGAAAGAGAGTTATGGGATGTGGAAGCAATTGAGGATACTACCCTTGAAACTTGGTGGAGCTGGTTGGTTTGTGGTGGATCAAAACCCACAAAAAAGGAGAAGAGTTTGAGAGATTATTTTGTGGATGAGGCTAGATAATGGTGGGATGGATCCCATGAAGGAGAAGAGTAGTGGAGAAAGACTCCAGTGGAGGGGGATGGTACATGGTGGATGCAAATCCACGAGAGGAGCGAAGGGTGGCAAGAAGAGTTGCAGTCGAAGGACAATGGTTGCTCTAGCAAGATGCTGGAAGAGAAGGAAAAAGAAGTGATATTGTGTACTTGTCACAGAGATGGAGTTTGTTGTGGGTTGTTTACAACCCAAAAAGGGTAATCCTGTTACCTAACTCCATTTTGTCAGTTCTACTCACAAAATGTTTTTTACCCAGCTAACAAGTCTCATGCAGGAGCACGAGGGCGAACAAAAACATTTCAAGTTTGATTTCTCTAGTTTTGGTTTGTTTCAGTTTTGGTGTGTTGGCATTTCTCCATTCAGCTTTGCAGGGTAGCATCAGTGTTTAAACCTTTTAATTTCTACAACTTCAATATGGCACTTTAAAAGCATACTATGAGATGATAGAATCAGTGGGGTCTTGAGTCTTCTCATCGATGTTTGAAGTGCAATTACCTTAATAAACAGGTATGCAAAAATATGGAAACACAAAAAGAGCATGTGAACTATTCAAAAGAGTGCCTCAATGATATGCAGCTTCATAAAATGTAATGCACTCAAGGAAATTGTTGATATTTGTAGCATCGGTCAGATAAATAATATTGACTATATAATTATTATGAGAAATGATTAATTATATATATTCATATATATCAATGTATATAATAATTGATATTACTATATACATTTATATATATGTATATATAAAGTTAGATTATAATTATTCTCATAATAACTAAATAGTTAAATTGATAAAATAACTATTATTATTATTATGTAAATATTAGATAAATTAATATAGTTCTCAAGAGATATTATATATATTAATCATAATTGTCATTATATTAATTACAACATAATGAATAGACATGTCCCATGAAGGGACATGTCTCTTCTTGGTTCATTCTCAATATAAATGCAAGAGATTGTTGCATTTGGAAAATACATACAATGAGATAGTGCTATTACATTTGCAATGATCCTAAAACCTTAACATGGTATCAGAGCCAAGTTGCAAATGTAAGAGAGTAGTTTGTTGATAGTGCAGTCTCAATACGAAGACCATATCTCCCAAATGCACCGTTAGATTTTGCTAAATTTCGGATATGTTGGTGATAAACCAATTTACAAGAATCTCATCAGAGCGATTGAAGAGAAAATTCCAGGTTTAAAAGTTATGACCGACTTTGTATAGGTCTATAATTAAAAAAAAATGAAAAAAGAGCGAGGTTCCTTCTTTAAAAGCCTAACCACTTGAAGGGAGATCTAATAAGATTGAAGAATGAAATACTTGAAATTTATAAAAGATAAGTATTCCTTGTTTTATTAATGCACATATTTTTTAAGTTGGTAGTTCATGCTATTGGTTTGTAAAATATTGTATGCTTCTATCATTGGTATTTCTGGTGGAGATAGTTTAGTGAGCTATTTGTAATCTCTCTAACATACCTTTATGATGGAAGCACAAGAAAATTGCATTCAAGGGAGAAAGAACTTAATGCTTGCAAATGAATTGATGATTGAAACTAGATTCAGAGGGAGTCTGACATTTCAAAAGAAGACAAGAGGTTGATACAAGAACTTGAGCTTTAGAGGGAGAAGATGGTTCATTCAACGTATGAAAATCTTGATTGAGAGGGAGTTCACTATTGAAGGTGAAACACTTCTAAGGTAAACTTGATATAATTGATTATTATACTAATGAATCATGAATGTTTTTAATGGGCCTACCCCCTGTGTAAATCATGAGGAAGTGACGACTTCCAAATGATTATCACTTGTATTTGTAAAAGTTATTGGAAGGTGACGATCTTACAATAACTTGATCTTCTATTGTGATAGACGTCTTGTGATGGCTGAAACAAATCATAATAGAGGATGTAAATGTTCTGATGGTAAGTGCACATCACCTATGAATATCTGTTGAGTACTTGGTGGACATCATGTGACTTGATGTTGGTAGGCCATTACTCTGAGCACTTGGTGAATATCATGAGACTTGATATTCTGCAGGCCAATGCTCCCGATATCATGAGATGATATCTTTGTAAACTTTTGAGTACTTGGTGGACATCATGTGACTTGATGTTGGTAGACCATTACTTTGAGTATTTGGAGAATATCATGTGACTTGATATTCTGTGACAAATACTCCCATTATCACAAGATAATATTTTTATGAGTTATGGTGAATATCATGAGACTTGATATTCTTGATCAGACCATATCTCTGATATCATATTGAGGTGATATCTAAAATAAACTTTCACAATTAACTTTGTGTTTCTCTCTTGGATTGACCTATTTATCCTCCCTAGCTAAGAGGGAGTGCTGATATTTGTAGCATCGGTCAGATAAATAATATTGACTATATAATTATTATGAGAAATGATTTATTATATATATTCATATATATCAATGTATATAATAATTGATATTACTATATACATTTATATATATGTATATATAAAGTTAGATTATAATTATTCTCATAATAACTAAATAGTTAAATTGATAAAATAATAATAATTATTATGTAAATATTAGATAAATTAATATAGTTCTCAAGAGATATTATATATATTAATCATAATTGTCATTATATTAATTACAAAATAATGAATATTCTTGGTTCATTCTCAATATAAATGCAAGAGATTGTTGCATTTGGAAAACACATACAATGAGATAGTGCTATTACATTTGCAATGATCCTAAAACCTTAACAGAAATGAGTGGCCAATTTAAAACAAACTTCCCAACGTTTGCCAAGCAACCTTGCTGCAGGGCTTTGAAACTGGTTATAGACATCCATGGAAGCATAGAGATGGCATGTGAATTGTTGAGAGAATGCCTCAAACAAATGTGTCTCATGGATCACAATGATTGCAGGATATGCTCTGTCAAAAAGGCTTTAAAAAATTTCAAGCAAACAAATTGGCAGGTGTAGATCCAAGTTTTACAACCTTTGCCAGCATGAAGATATGCAGTAGGTGCAAAAAGAGGGAGCAAAGGAAGATAGGGTGAAAGGCAGAGTGTGTGAAGCGTGGTGGCTAAGAGGACAAGGAGAGACCTTTTTCATTGCGTGAAATGTGGGCTGTGTGAGAGGAATGGGAAAGAGAGGCAGAGTGTGCTGAAGAATTAAGAACAGAGGAATTGTTTGGAAATGCAGACCAATAGAAAAGAAATAGGAACAAAGCTTGCAGTATATAGAGAATGTGAAGAGTGGGAACATGCTGATGAATTGGAATGACATCAAATTGTGATGGATGCAATTGAAGAGGCCCTGTATGTAATTAAATTTTTGCATATTTAATGAGAAATGAGTTTTATTTCTTTGTTACAATCTGTTATGTTGATTTGAGTGCAGAGTCTCTGCGAATGTTTTTTGTCTGAGTTTTGTGTTTGAAGGCAGGAGGGAGTACATATTGCATCATATTTCGTTAGGAATACGACAAAATATAAGCGCACAGCTCTTAAGAAAATACAAAATACCACACACATTTTGTTGTGGATATCTAAGTTAATTTTTTAAGTGTTATAATACTAAGTTGGAGATGAGTGTTCTAAAATTGTTCTTTGCATCACATTCTAACATTCTTTTTCCATTTGGTTTGTTAGTGACGTGTACTTCACCTTTTGCCTATCCACAAAACAAAGAATTGTAGGGGTGGGATTCAATGTAATATCAGACTCTTGTTTGGTTTAGTTTGTTCTGTGGTTTACACTGACATGCGATTTGTGATGAGGTGGAATTATAAACTTACAAAAAATTTATTGTTTTTAACTCTCCACTTTGACTTTACTTGAATCCTCTCTATATGGTAAAGTTTGGTATCCTATGTCTAGAAAATGAGAATTGGTGGTTTACTTTTTGGCAGTATATTGCAACATTACGGGAGCAACTAGCACAGTTGACTGGAGAAGGTACGCCAGAAGGCTTACCAAGGTTTGTTTATCATCTTGGTGCACTTTGCTATCTAGTTTTTTAGGCTTCTTTTCATTATGAACTGAATTGATACTGAAAAAGATAAAAGGGTGCAGAGCTGAATAATAATCCATCTAGTGACTTTCTTGGATTTCTTAATGAAATGAACTACTGATTTGAAGGTACATACATTAATGGTTGATATAATCTGAAAGAAACATCTCTCCCTTGATGTTGTTATGAGAGCTTGTAGCACTAAGCAAAGATGTGTCTGCAGAAGCTTGCAAATTAAAATTATAACATAATGTGACTTTGTCCCCCGTAAATATTCCACATATGCATACAATCTTAAATCATTTCATGTTAGTTTTCAAACTATGTTCCATGGTGTTTCAGGGATGTTGATGATGGGACGGAAGGGGATGTGTTTTGGGGATGGGGATTATGAGGGAGTGGGAATATAAATTACTTTAATATAGATATATACACATAAATTGAAAAATATAACAATAATATCTTTATACCCTTTTTTCTATTTTTTGATCAGTGAATTGTGGCGTTGGTGGGGACTGCTCCCAGCATGAAAAAGTATCAAATATTTTACAAAAGGCTCTTCCTAGAGGAAGGGCCAAATAGACACAACCCAAATCTGGGTGTGTAGGAAAGAAATTGACAAAAGATTACATCAGATAAATGTATTTGCGTCAGCCCAGTAAATGAGAGAGCTGAAAATAAGTAACAAAATTCACACCACCCTAAATGGTGGGAACCCATGTAAGATAAAAACTATTTTGCCTATGGTTCCTGCTTATCCTTCTTGTCATGGGAGTGAAAAGTCATTGGACGCTTCCTGTTTTCTGCTTTGCACAATGCTTCCTTTTTCTCCTTGACAGGTGTTTCCACATTTGTGTTTTTCGTACATGGATCTAAATTGCAAATCTTTGACATTTTGTGATACCTTTCTGAAAGAGGGTCTAGGGTTTGTTTATTTTCTTTTGCAGGCTTCATCTCTTCAATTGTCATGTCACTATGAGCTGAGGCAATGGCCTCAAACTTTGTTGAAACACTGTAATTGGCTCCATCCTTAGTATCAGGATCAAGATGTTGTTGTCTGAGGTTAGCCCCTTTCCACCAAGTAGTTTTTTTCAGAGGGATAGATTTGTTTGTGGAAGGGAGAAATTTTAAACAATTATTTCCTGAATGACTTGTTTGTAGTGTAATCTCTACATCTAAATGCATTGCCTTCAGAATGTCTACATCTTGGGATTTGAATTCGGAGCACCATCTTGATAGCCTTTTCACTGCATGTCATCCCATTCAACCTACTCTTAGGCTATATATTTAGGCATAGCTTGTATTGAACATTGGGATGGATTTGGGTCTTTAATAAGGCTACGCTTAAGCATAGTCTTAGATCTATGTATTTCATTAGTTGGATCCCTACTTCAAGTTGTCTAGATGGCCACAACAATGTGCCTGCTTGTGAAAAGGCAAGCTGAATGTCTGGTGGGAAACTTGTCGTTCCCCGCCACCAGTTCCAAACCCTTTGGGATTTTTTTATACTATTTGTATGTTGATTTTTTTTTTCTAATTTTGCATATTGCACAACTACATACATTTTGAAATATTAAATTTATGTGTGTTCTGGGTCACATCTAGATACTCTTTGTAGATATACTTTGTGAATTTACTTTTCTGTTATTCTCTCGACTGTTTCATTTGACATTTATATTGATGCTGCAATATCTAGATCCTTCTGTTTACAAGCAACCAAAATAATGCTGTGTCATATGTACACCACTGCTTATGAGCCTTATTGTTTTTGTGTAGTATATCTGCTTCAAAAGCCAAGGAATATTCAGAGAAGATTGAGGCACTTGCAGAAAGAATAGATTCTGATTCTCAGGTATATAATAACTCTTTCTTTTATGTTACAAGTGGCTGTGCATTGTGATTTTATTTCTTCTAAATGCAATTTCCCTACAGAGTGGAGTTATTTTCTTATTTCATCTTATCCAATTTGTGCCTTTCAATTTGTTACTATATAACAATTATGTGGGAAGTCAGATAAATTTGTCAGTTTTGATTTCTTATCTTGCTATGCGTAATTACTTGCATTACTTAGAACCAAATTGTTTTGAAATGAAAATAAATAAGTTGAAGTTGGGAAACTGAAAAGAAAAACATACATTTTTTGTCTTGTTTTTGTGAACTTTGTTTGTAGGTGGTTTTTCCTTCTCCCTTTTTCATGTTCAATATGAAGGTTGATATCGTCAATTAGACTTTGGAGTAATAAACATCTTAAAATTTGATCTAGTGCTTATATAAATCAGAAATAGTACATAATTCAAACCAAAATACAAAAGTAGCAAGAAGAAGAATGCCACGACATATATCTTGGAAAACCCATATGGGTTAAAAAATACCAGCTAAAAATGTAGATTTTATTATATTAAACTTGGAACAAGTCATACAATACAATCAGAAAACCCCACAAAGGAAGAGTACTACTATCAACATTACAACATCATGCAAATAACTGTTTGTACCAAAGTAACGAGAATCGGAATCGGCAAGACCGAATCGAATCGTGAATCGGCCATGAATCGGAATCGAATCGGCCATGAATCGGCAAATTTAAAAAACCCTTGAAATTTAGAGATTTTAACAATTTAAAACTTATTTCATGCACCCTTTATTGAATATAACTTAAACACACTATAACATAATCAAATAGAAGCTAACATACATAAACAAGGAAGATAAATGATAAATCCATCACATACATTACACGTAAAATGTAAATTGTAGCTACAGTAAATAGAAATCATAGGATCATAATGAGTCAAATCATAGAATGTATGTAAGATGAAGATCCATAAGACATCAAATCATAAATGTATGTAAGATGAAGATCCATGAAACATATGTCTATCAGTATCTGTAAGATCCATAAAACTAAATCGTTTCATAGTATGAATCTATGATGCTTGATCACTGATCAATGCCAAATGTCAAAGTCTTCATAACTAGATCTTAGGTAGTCTTTGTTGGTGGCTGTTTTCAAGTCCCTAGGTCCAGCAAATGAGGTTTGAATGATTTTGGCCTGTTGGGAAGTCATGTCTATTTGGGATTTGGGCGAGAGCTAAGCTAAGTTTGTCATAGAGATGGGGTCAAAACCAAATGATTTGTGATAAAACGAGTTAAAACCCTTTGAGAATCCTTTTGCCAGCTTTAGTTTGACCTTAGAAAGCCATGATGGATTGTGGGAGGTAACCTTGCTAAAGGTTTGTTGAATCCTGAAATTTGGCTTAGTCTAGAATTTTTCGAAAACCCCCAAAATCTAGAATTTGCATCTTAACTCCTACAAAGATGGAACCTATCTCAAACATCCTAGAAGTATTTAATAATTTATACAAATATAACTTAAAGTATAAGAAATTAAATAAATCAAAGTTATACTTAATGTTATATTTGTATAAACTTACAACAAATAGGAAAGGCAAAAAAAAACATTGAAAATATTTGTGTTTTTTAAAAATTTGACTTGTCTTTTTAGCAATCCGCCGATTCACGTCTGATATTTTGGGGCGATTCATGCAATTTTTGGTATGAATCGCCGGTTAAGGCGATTCAGGCGATTTATGCCAAAAAATCAGCTCAGCCGATTCACGATGCACAAAAAATCATTTGCCTTGAATCGACTTGCGAAACCAATGATTCAAGGGCGATTCTCGTTTCTATGGATCGTGCCCTCTAAACTTGTAATACCATCCAAGGCAATGACAAATCTCTACAACAATGCCATCCAAAAAACCCCACTTTGCTATGGGCCATCCAAAAAACCTCTTTGTGTTTCCATGAAGCTGTGAACTTCCAAAGTGGGTGTCCAAGTCATAGTCAAGGGGACTATTCAAACCCAAGTGCCACCTTCCATGTATACAAGTGTAATTCACACTATTTGACTGGTCAACTAGTCAAACTAGAAATTTCATTTGGAAAATGAAACTCCTTTTTCAAGATGCACTTACACACTGCTTGAAATGCGTAGTCCAAAGTGCTCTTCCTAGTCCATTGTGTAACCTTCATTTCAATGCTCTCTTGTACCTATTGTAGTACATTTGTTGCATAGTGTGTCAGTTAAAGAATCTCGAGCTTCCTTCCAAATGTGGCATATCATTCTATGATGGTCCAATTTTACAATAGATTACATTAATTAAATATAGAAGAACTTTCAAGCTATATAATACCTAGTCCTAACATTTTCCCACTTGTATATATTGCAAAGGATCATAGAGTTCTCACAAAGAAGAACTAACTACTAGGCACAATAATGCCCGTAGCCATCCTGACCAAATAAACTTGTTTGTGCTCAATGGCTTAGTAAAGAGTATGCAACATTTATTGAATTATCCACTACCTTGATCATAATTCTCTTGACCTCACCATGTCACAAGCAAAATGGTACTGCGCTTCAATGTGCATTGTCTTTGCATGAAAAGTAGGGTTCTTAGCCAAGCTAATTGTTACTACTGATTCTTATTATTCTGTTAAAACGGAACAACAATCTCTGTAATTAGACTTCTTCTTTACAACCTTGTGTAGCGGCTACAGATTCAGCTTCTATAGTGGAAAGGGCAACACATTGTCTTTTACTCATTTATCAAACAACTATCTCAAAGAGAGAATACATAGCCACTAGTAGACCATTCATAGACTAAATCATAGAATTATTTATCACTAAATTCAGGTTAAATTATTATTATCAAGGAGGGTAGTGCATAGTTTATGTTCTCTATGGGGGCAAATGAAGGACCAACAAAAGGTGCGTCTTTGAACCTTAATTTGAAGTAAGAAAAACATGCCACATGAAATCAGATGGCACAAGCATAGAAAATTGGGCAACAGCAGACTTTGCCATCCCATACTTGTGTATTGAACATATTTGCAATTGTTTCCAACCTCTCACCACCATTAGTCTTTCTCTTTCCTCTTACGGAAACATCAGCACTACCACTAGTGCTTGTTAAAGATATGTAGCTTCAGTCGGATTACTTTAACCGATTTAATCAAAAATATAAGTGGCCTATCGGTCTTGAACATTTGATTTCTATCCTTTATCTTATACTGATCTGATTATCTGTAATAATACTATATTATGATTGTGGTTATCATAATATAGTATTATTAATCCCTGCTGTACATGATTAATTATTAGCGGAATAATCATCATCGATTATATATATATATATATAATCGTTTATGTTGTGATGATTAATAATCATATTGTTAGTTCTAAGTATATCAATAATTCATATCAATATAATTATTGTAGCAGATATATATAATCGTTCATGTTTAACTTATTGATCATATTGCTGAGAAGTTATCAAACGACATTGTTAATGGTAACAATAAGACATATTGATAACACACATATCTCACATAGAGACATGACTCTTCCTTGTCATATATATATGAAGCTGTTCCAAATACTTTGCAACGTACACAAATCATTAGTGCAGAGCAAAATTAGTATACAACAAATCAATTAACCTATCTCAGCGATATTGAACTACAACAGACCGATATTAATAAACATATATCAGTGATATTATTGTGAAGTACAAACAACTATATTTCCAGATTATCGAACTGTGTAGAGTTCGATTTTTGTTGATTATACACTCCATAACAGATAAAATCAAATTAAAATTACCTATCATCTAAATCTGATAAAAAATGACATGGTATCAGAGCCAGCATAAGGAAGATCCAGATTTATATGCAGAGCATCTAACTGCCATTAATTTTTCTAGAATTCTTTATATTCAGCAAAATGGTGAATGGTGTTAGATTTGAGGACCGACTTGAAGGGGCTTCAAATTTTGTATTTTGGAAATTCAGGATCATGCTTGCCCTAAGAGAACATGATTTAGATATATTCGTGGAGAAGGCAATACCTGTACCTGATGAAGACAATGAGAAACTTCAGTGGATGATAAACGACAATAAAGCCATGAAGATGTTGGTGGATGCAATGAAACATAGTTCCAGTTATCTCCAAATTAGATACAACCTATCACATGTTCACAACATTAGAAAGCATGTATGAAATAAATAACACAAGCAGGGCTCTTGTACTAAAGCAACAACTCCACCACGCAAAAATAAACAAAGGAGAATGCATCACATCTTACTTCATGAGGATAACAGAATTAAGAGATTAGCTATCCACCATTGGTCACACAATTGATAACAAGGAGTTAACCATGTTGGCTCTCAATGGACTTCCAACATCTTGGGCAGCATTCATTCAAGGGATAAGTGCTTGATCTAAACTTCCTAAGTTTGATCGTCTAAAAATTGATATACAAATGAAGATATACAAGTTCTAAACTCTCATTCTCACAAGAAGGGTAAGAGAGGAAACTTGAAAAGGAAGAAAGACAAAGATTCAAATAAAAAACGCTCATCCAAGAAAAGGAGGGGCATGTCTAAAGTACAATGTTTTAGATGTGACAAATATGGTCACTATGCAATGAAAAGTTCGGACAGGCCTAAACCTCAAGCCTCCATTGCTGAAGTTAGTAAGGCAGGCTCAAAAAAGGACTCAGAGAGACTTGTGTTTTATTCAGCCTTGTCATGTGTCAAACAGCCTCAACACTTGGGTAATTGATATTGGGGCATCTCGTCACATCACAGGATTTAGAGAACACCTAGATAGCTTGGTGGAAAATTCAGATGAGGAAGCTACCATTGGAGATGATAATAACTATCTTGTGAAAGGAGTTAGAACTTGTACCTTACACTTAAAATCAGGCATCTCCTTTCAATTAACAAGTGTATTATTTGTATCAGGAATCAAGCGAAACTTGGTCTCCATATGAGACCTCTAAGACAAAGGATACTGAATTACCTTTACCTTCATGGATGGTAAAGTACTAGCATGACCCAAGAATTCAAATATCAAGAAAGCTCACACCATAGGAGTTCGACATGGGTGTTTATATAAACTTTGCACTTCTTCTCAAACCCTAATTCATGAATCTTCAAATACATGTGAGATTTGGCATAGAAGATTAGGGCATCTACATTTTCTTGCTTTACCTTCAATAGAGAAAATGGTGTCAGGTTTACCTAAACTTAAACAAGAACATGAAGGAACTCGCAAAGGATGTGCCTTGGGAAAGAACACTTAAGGTACCTTCCATAATAGTGAAAGTAGATCTAAACATGTGTTAGAACTTATTCATTCATATTTATGTTGGCCTATGACTATAACTTCTTTAGGAGGATTCTTGTACTATGCTATTTTTATAGATGATTATTCTAGGAAAACATGGATATATATTTTGAAATGTAGAGAGTCTGATGAAGTTGTTATGAGGTTTAAGGAATTCAAAGCTCTAGTAGAAAATATGTTTGGGTGATGAAGTTGTTATGAGGTTTAAGGAATTCAAAGCTCTAGTAGAAAATATGTTTGGGTAAAGAATCAAAACCTTAAGATCAGATAATGAAGGACAATATACCTTTGACAATTGCAAAACCTTTTGTAATAATGCTGGGATTAAGAGGGAGCTTAGTGTTCCTTATAACCCCCAACAAAATGGGGTGGCAGAAAGGAAAGATAAGATCATTGTAGAAGCAACCGAAGCCATAATTCATGATCAAAACCTTCATACATCTTTTTTGGCTGAAGCCTCTAGAATTGCAGTCTATATCCAAAACAAATGTCCTCACTCCAATTTGGAAAACAAAACTCTTGAAGAAACATTTTCAGGGATAAAACCTAATATAGGCCACTTAAGAATCTTTGGTTGTCCTGTTTACATTCACATACCCAACGAAAAAAGATCTAAACTAGAACCCTCAGGCAAAAAGGGAATATTTGTAGGCTATAGTGAAACATCTAAAGCCTATATGATTTATATTCTTGGACAAAAATTAATTGAGCTAAGCATGGATGCAATATTTGAAGAAGATGTAGCATTCAAAAGATCCAAGGACCTTCATGAGATGGACATTGAAGAACAAAAACTCCTCAAAATATGGAAGAGGATCATGCTTTTGAGATTCAGAGGGAGACCCATGAACTTTTGTAAGATATTAATCCAAATGAGCCTATGGATCCCGTTGATAGGCCTAGAGACACTACTGTGAACCATAAAAGACCTCTATGAGCAAGGAAAATGATACAAGAGGCTGAAAGTTTTGCAGCACCTAAAGGAACCTTTAGGGAAAGCAAAAGACCTCTTAGATACTCCAGCTATGTTGCCTTAATTAGTGAAATTATCAAGTCAGAACCTTCTAGCGTTGAGGAAGCCTTCAAACTCCAAGTTTGGAAAGATGCTATGATAGAAGAATATCATTCTATTCTTAAGAATGATGTTTGGGACATTGTTCCTAGACCAAATGATAAACAATAGTTTCATCTAAATGACTCTTCAAAATCAAACATGTTGCAGATGACAGTATTGAATAATATAAAGCAAGATTTGTTGCCAGAGGCTTTTCTCAAAAGGAGGGGATCGATTATGAGGAAACATTTGCTCCAGTTGCTCGATATACTTTTGTTAGGACTGTGATTGCTATTGTTGCATCAAAAGGATGGAAGATTCACCAAATGGATGTAAACTTCTTTTCTTAATGGCATAATAGAAGAGAAAGTGTACTTGGAGCAACTCAAAGGATTTGTAATACATGGAAATGATTTTCATATTTGCAAATTAAAGAAGGCATTGTATGGTCTTAAACAGGCTCCTTGTGCTTAGTATGAGAGGATAGATCATTACCTTTTAGGCTTGGGCTTCTCCAAGAATGATGTAGATCCGACTCTATACTTCAAAGTAGTTAATGGTGAAATGTTGATTCTCATTCTTTATGTTGATGACTTATTGATTATAGGAGAAGACCATCTCATTACTAAATGTAAACAAGATCTAGCATTTGGATTTGACATGAAGGATCTAGGTCCTTTACACGATTTCCTTGGTTTAGAAGTATGGCAACAGACTAATGGAATCACTTTAAATCAAGGAAAATACACTATTGACATTCTAAAAAGGTCTGGGATAATGGATTGTAAACTCGTGGCTACTCCCATGGAAACAAACTTACATAAGCTAAAAGAAGCTGCAACTAACTCAAACTTGGCAGATCCTACTCTCCACCGACAGATAATTATGTCCTTGATGTACTTAGTGATCACTAGACCAGACATTTGCTCTGCAATAAATGCACTCAGTCAATTTATCTGTGAACCAAGATAGTTACATCTAGTTGCAGCAAAATATAATAATGTAGCTCTAAATCTGCATGGATATATTGATTCAGATTGGGTTGGATAGTTGATCGGAAAAGCACATCAGGTTGTTGTTTCAACTTAGGTTCAGCTATGATCTCCTAGTTTAGTAGGAAGCAATCTTTAGTTGCACAAAGTTCCATAGAAGTCGATTACATTGCAACATCCATGGGAGCTTGAGAAGCTGTATGGCCAAGGAAACTTCTTGTAGGATTGTTTGGACAATCCTTGGATCCTACTATCATTCACTATGACAACCTGAGTTGTATAAAGCTTTCAGTGAATCTGGTGTTCCATGACAGATCAAAGCATATAGAAATTCCCTACCATTATGTTAGAGACATGGTGGAAAGGAATGTTATTCAATTGAGATATGTTAGTACAAGTGAACAAATGACATACATTCTCACCAAACCTCTCTCCTCGACAAAGGTTGAATACTTTCGAGGTAAGCTTGGTATGGTAGAAAATGTAACCTTATCTGAGATGGAGTCTCAACAATGTTAATTTGTTGTACTAATATATTTTAAAGATGTTTAATGTGTAAACTCTTTTATTGTCATGTGTGTGACTCCATGACTTCATGGGCCCCTGCGAACATCATTGAGAGGTGATGATCTTTTAATGATGAGCAGCCATGATGAACAATATTACTGAGATATTCATGGTGGATATTATGTGACTTAATATCCATGGATATGCTATGAACTAATATCCTTATGGTAGGTATCATGTGACTTGATGCCAGTGCACATGCTATAGTGATGGATATTACATTGCGAGTTTATGATGAATATCATGTGACGTGATATTCGTGGACATGCCATTACTCTTGATATCACAATGAGGTGATATCTTTCTCTTTCACAATAAATGGATCTTTTGTGTTTTCATCAAGGATAGAAATGCTCGTCCCTAGCTAAGAGGGAGTGTTATAGATGTGTAGCTTCGGTTGGATTACTCTAACCGATTTAATCAAATTTTTAAATTGGCCTCTCGGCCTTGAACATTTGATTTCTATTCTTTATCTTATACTGATCTGATTATTTGTAATAATACTATATTATGATTATGGTTATCATAATATAATATTATTAATCCCTGCTGTACATGTTTAATTATCAGTGGAATAATTATCACCAATTAAAAATATACATATAATAATTTATGTTGTGATGATTATTATGGTTCAGCCCTAGCGCCCCAATGCACTCTTGAAACATAATATAATATTTATTAATCCCTGCTGTACATGATTAATTATCAGTGGAATAATCGTCACCAATTACCCCGCAACACACTCTTGAAACATAATATAATATTATTAATCCCTGTTGTACATGATTAATTATCAGTGGAATAATCATCACCGATTAAATATATATATATAATCATTTATGTTGTGATGATTAATAATCATATTGTTATTGCTGAGTATATTGATAATTCATATCGATATAATTGTTGCAGCGGATATATATAATTGTTCGTGTTTAACTTGTTAATGATATCACTGAGACTTAGTTATCGAACGAAATTGTTAATGGTAACAATAAGACATATCGATAACAGACATATGTAACATAGAGACATGTCTCTACATGAGACATGACTCTTCGTTGTCATATATATATGAAGCCGTTCCAAATACTTTGCAACATACAAAAATCATTAGTGCAGAGCAAAATTAGTATACAACAAATTGATTAACCTATCTCAGCGATATTGAACTACAACAAACCAATATTAATAAAAATATCTCGGTGATATTATTGTGAAGTACAAACAACCATATTTCCAGATTATCGAACTGTGTAGAGTTTGATTTTTTGTTGATTATACACTCCTGCATAACAGATAAAATAAAATTAAAATTACCTATCATCTAAATCTAGACAAATCTTAACACCTTGTCTTTTAAGGCCCATGATATGAGAATATATCTTGGTGTAAATCCCTCTAACATCTATCTCACAAACTTTTTGTCCTTGTCAAGGGTTTTCACGAATTGGAGAAGAGGTTTTTTGGAATTGAAAGGGTCCTTTGCATAAGTTTTCAAGATGGTGGAAGGGCACTCAAACAAGTTATGTGGCTGTTCTTCTTCATCCTCAACACTCCCACACTATGATATTCCTCCAGCCAAGGCTAAATTTCTTAACACTAATTTATTTCATTTCATGCTCACTATCATCATTATGGTTGACCATGTTTTGAGAAAAAAGAATGCAAGTGCAAATTGAAAATAGAAAATAATTGGTAAAAAAAGATCTTGAAATTTTGAAAAAGATTCAGATAAAGGAAACTAAGGAAAGAATTGAACTCACTTTTGCTACTAGTTTTTCCAACTCACCGCTCACTGCTCACTAGTTTTGCCCTAGTTTTGTTCTCTCCAATTACACTATCTCAACTCAGCTAAAATTTTTTCGGCATGTAAAAATGATTTGGAATGAAAGAGGGATGATTCTTTTACTTGTTTAGGATTGAGTGTGGTGTTGGGGTCCACAAAATAAGACAATAAAATGATTTTTAACTCTTCTGTCTACAAAAAATAGAACTTTTATGTGTGGGGATGGTTGACGAACTTATGATGTCAATTAATTGTCCCCATGTTTTTAGGTCGTTAGGGTTATTTTTTGGAGAGGTATTTGTTGAGGGACACCCCTGAGGTGTCTCAAAAACATCCTTGGTAATGGTACATGTCAAAAAATGTTGGGGGTGTGTCCTCAGGGATATAGAATTGATTACTCATTAAAGTCAGTTACTATACAAATAACTTAAATATTAATGGACTAAAAATGTGTAACAGATAAAAATCTATTTGACATTGATTATGAAGTTTCTATTAACAATCTACAAAAATGTTTGTGTCTAGCTTTCCTTGTTTGTAGGACATGATATATTTGGTTAATTATTTTTCTCTAGGATATTGGAGCCTGAAAATATTCAAGATACTCTACTCGCAAAGGAAAGATAATTGATTGATAGAGGATTGGATTGCATCCAATCCTGTTTCAGTAAATTTTAAATTACTATAATGTTCAAATTGCAAGCTAAAATGAAGCATGCTCCTATTAATCTTCAGAGCAGCACACAAAGGATAATAGTTTTTATTCTCACTCAAACCATTCGAGATATTACATTTTTATAGGAAGAAGTCTTCCTTAAATTTCTTTCATATAGTTTTAACAAATCCTAGAATTAGGGAGTTGTTAAAATAACTCGTAACAAATAAATAACAAGCTGAGCACTAATAATAATTTCCAGCATTCCCCATTAGTGCGAACATGATAAGAGTTTTCACACTTTCCATTGTAGTAAGACCAACTCTTTTGGCTCATGATCTTGATTTAACGAAAGACATCTCTCATCAACCTTTCATGGTTTTCTTACAGGTTTACCACAAACCTAGACACAAACATAACCACACTCATTTGTTCACTTCATGTGGTTTTGTGGATTAGCACTAACCATATCAAGATCCATAAACTGTATTACACTAGTGATTTTGTTGATTTCAATGTTTTACACTAGGAGGTTATATAAGGAAATCATACCCAGAAGAGTAGAAATTCCCATTGTTGTTGATTGTGTCACTCTTTCTCCAACTACATAGGAAATTGTCATTGCCATTGGAGATGAAATATTGCTATTATATCCCCCCCATAATGCGACATTTCCAATTATTAGAAAAAGTGCACTCCACAATAGATCTCAAGATGCCACCAAAGCTAATAAGCGGTCCCGTTGTTGGTGACTAATGAGAGGATGTTGATTGTCCTCCTTCCTCCATTGCCTCCTACCTCCTATTTTGAATTATTTAAAACACATGCTCCTCGTCACTAGCACAAGATAGCTCTTCATTACTGGCGTATTCTTTCCAATCTATTTCTTCAACCAAGGAAGCATGATGATCTAGTTTATCATATGGTAGATCTTGGTGCCCTCTTCATACAATTCAAAATTAGATGTCCTATTTCATTGCAATAGAAGCATTTGATTTTTTGTTTTGAAGAAATATACTTGGATTTGTACTTGCCTTTTTCTACTTTGTTATGTGCAAATAAGACCTCTTTAGATTCCGAGTCTTCATTATGGTCAAGTAGAGTAGATATTACTCCTTCAAGACTAACATTTACCTTAATGTAAACACCATTCCAAACATTTTCTTAGGCAAATTATTCAATAGTATTGTTTTGGCATCATCATCATTTACTTTCTCATTGTTCGCCCGCTGGGGTAAACTTAATATTGCATAGACATAGTACAGGAAAAATAAACACAAAATATATCAGAGAATAATTGATGCTTTCATTAATCATTCCAACGTATGAGTACATTCACATAATGAGAATAATCATAATAATCCTTCACCCGTAGGTGGTACATATTTATCTACCTGAAGGGGTGTGACCAAACGTCACCACCCAATCCAACTGCCCTACGGTAATAACTAATTCCCGTCAGGACCACATAACTAATACATGACATAACATAAAGTAGTCTTTCGGGCTAACATCATCCCCCCCAAAAAAGAAAGTCGTCTCCGGCGACTCACAATAAAAAAGAGATGAAATACACTATATAGAATAAGAAAAATCATTGAGAAGAAGGGGCGGAGGGGTGTCCCTGAAGAAGCTTGAGTATCGTCTTCACATCACATTCCTCCTATGCCTACACCAAACTTGTCTCCCAAAACACACTTTTCAACTGTAGCCTCCACTAACTCTTATTCAAACGATATTGTCTCCTGACCTCGATAGCCACCTGTGCCGCCTTCTCCGCTTTAACTCCTGGGTACGCTGAGCCAAGTGGCACTCTACTGCCTCCAACCGGGTGGTCAGCTCCTCCCGAGCTCTCTATGCATCCACCAAGACAGCCTCATGTCCAGCCAACACCTACTTTGAGTGCTTCAAAGAGGAGTACCCCTCTCGAAAGGCTTGCTCTAGTGCTCGCTCTACCTCTAGCATGCAGGCACTCCATGCCTGCAGCAACTCCGAGTCTCATCAACTGGTCACACTCCCCAAAGGCTGATAACTGAACTGAATAATTTCCTCGTGCCGTTCCGATGCCCCAACTCACAAGTGTAGTTTACCTCAAAAATAAAATGGGGGTCTAGGGGGCAACGCCCCCAGCGGGGTCGAGGGGTAGCGCCCCCGCGGGGTCTGGGGGCACACCATTTTGGTGATTTTCTTCCGATGCCAAACTCTTTCTACCAACTGCTTTCAGTACCTGTGCAAATGGCCAACGACTATGTTTTCTTCACGACCTGCTTATGTCCTTTCCTTCAGTGCCATATGTTATTCACTTTGAACTGTTTTTATTTGTCGTCTTTTTTTTTACAGAACCTTCCCTCTATAGAGTGCTACGAAAAAACCTGCACCATGTACCTTACCATATGTTTGCTGCAATGCTTTGCTACATAAAATTACACCCCGTACAGTCTCCCATTCCTGGAATGAACATGATGGCAGCGGGTCTTCTTTCTTGTCAGGGTGAATTGTCACCGTTCGGTGACTTCACGATCTAGTGACAGTCACCGTTCGGTGGCTTCACCATTCAATGCTTCACCATTCGGTGATAGTCACCATTTTTTTTCTTTTTAAATTTTTTTTTTCCCCACTATACGGTCGTTCAGACATTAGCCATACATTTTTTTAATTTTTTTTAATAAGAAAATCTTAATCTAATTTCCTTCCGGATGCTTCTCCGATCACCCGTATGGAGGGCTCTCGGGTCGCCTGCCTGACCTCTCGAGTCACTTTCCATCCTCTCGGGTGCTCTATCCCTCCTCTCGGGTCCATTCTCTCTCGGTAAGGTCTCAATTTGGACCTGTTGATGGCCTCATATATCTCCAATCCATCGAGAGTCCACAACCTAACAACCCCGTCGTAGCCGGCTTCCCGGAATTGCCCTGGCTAAATCTCATTCTTTCCATTGTCCTGGCTTAATCTCATTCTTCTTTCATCTAATTTATTGAGAGTGTGCAGCTGCTCTCTCAAGCTTTCCCTATCGCCGAGTTTGTTTTCCATGGCCATCCAAAGGCTTGGAACCATAAATTCTACAGGGACCATGGTCTCTTGTCCGTACATAAGAAGGAGAATAAGGATTTTGAAGGCTGCGATTTTCCACCCAGGATTCCAATCGTCGCCGACACGAATGATCTTAGGTTCCTCTTCCTTGCCCAGATTCATTGGTTTGACAGACAACTCCTTATACTTCATGGGGTTTTGCTCATCAAATTTATGCGTCGGGACTTCGCTCACTTTCGCATCCCCTTCCTTGTATTCGTCGTACTCTGGGGGAAATGTTTTCGGCTTTTCCTCAATACTTAATAATCCTCTATTTGCCAGTGGAAGAGACCATTCAGTGAATCTGCATCATCCTCTGAGTATTCCCCCAATCTTAGCACCCCTTCACTATTCGGTTCCATTCCGTCCCTTCATCCTTTCGATCATTTTCACTGTCAGATTCTGAGTCTGAAGAAGAGGCTATCTCTTCGCTCACCATCTGGGTGGGAAGGTCGATGGTTAATCCCCCATTCTCCATTGAGAGGGTGTTTTTCTTCCAATTGTGGTTTACCTTCGCCGTGACCAGCCACCCTTGACCCAGAATGGCATCGCAACCCTTCTTTTTCAAAGGTATCACCAGAAAGTCTAGTACAAATGGTTGTGAGCCAATGGTGACCTATTGTGCCATCATTGTTCCGAGGGGTTTGATACCTTGCTGATTGGCGCCCAATAATTTGAAGGTTGGGGGCCACAAGGTTAGCTTGCCCAATTTCTTCCATGTCTCCTTCGGAAGGACATTCACTCCTGACCCTCCGTCCATTATAGTGTCTGTTAGGATGGGGCCAAGGATGCCCATCTCAACGACTGCCAGGTACCTTCCGCTGTTTACAACAAGTATCATTGGGTCGGTTGCAAACCCTCCAGGAATGTTCGTACGTATGGTATTTGGCTGCGTGGCCAAGTTCCCCAACAATGTCGTTCCCAAGTGAGGCATTGTGTGAAGGAGGTCTTGGAGTTTCACTGGTACCTCTAACTGTAACATTTGTCTCAGAATGTTTTGTTTTGCCTCCCTCTGGCCCAAGGTGGTAGCAATCTCCCATGTTTCTTTTTGTGCCTTCATCGCCTTCTCTATTTCTTCCTTACCCCGTGCCCCTTGTTTTTCTTGTGATCGTGTGATGGCTAGTACCCCCTCATCACTTCTCGTTCCGTTGATGTTGAGCAAGTTGACCTTGAATTTTGGGCAGTTGGCATCCTCGTGGTTGCCAGGACCACACCAACGGAAGAGCTTTTGTGGGGTGTCACCCTTGTTGTAGTCCCTTGCAAAGTGGCCCCACTGATTGCAAGCTCGGCATTGGATCATCGGCTGACCCTTGGAGTCATATTGTATTCGACTCGTTGTGTTGGTGTTGTTGTTATTGCTCCTTCCGCCACCGCGTCGGTTGCCTCCGTACCCGCCCAAGGATGCGTTATTGTTAGTCTTTGCCCCCGATGTAGATGGTTACTCTTGGGTAAATAACACTTGTTGATTCGTCACCTTCATGTTGTATGGGCATTCCTTGGTGGAATGGCCCATGATCTGGCAAATGTCACAAAATGCCTTTTTGGGACACAACCCCATTGTATGGCCGCTTGCCTTGCAATCCGTGCACCACATGTCATCTTTCCCCTTGTTGGTACCCCCTTTCATGGTCTTGAACTCCATCATTCTCTCCATGTGCTTTTGGAGTGCTGTGACTTTTTCCTATGACTCGCCATCATTGCTATTGTCATCGTTTGAAGTGTCATCATCATCGGAGAGGACTTGCTTCTTTTCTTCTTGGCGGTCTTCTGTTCGCTCTCCAAGTCCATCGTCCGGTATAGGCATCTACTTATGAGGTGGGAGGAACTATCTTCATCTTCCTCCGGAGGTTTGATTTCAGCCCTTCGATTTGATTTCAGCCCTTCGACGAACCATCTCTTCTTCAAGCCGTCAGCTGGCTGACTCTCCATCTTTCCCACAAGTTCTTTTAGTTGGCGACCGTAGGTCCGCACGTCTCCTTTTTCCCTTGCTTGGTTCCATATATTTCAGAGACGATTTCATTGTCGTCTCGCAGAAGCCTAAACTCCTTTTCGAATGCCTTCTTCAATAAGTCCCAGGAGGTCACTCCACCTTTGTCTAAGTCAAAGTACCAATCGATTGCTAGCCCTCAGAGGGTTGCCGGAAATTGTTTCATCCATTCTGCCTAGTTAGTGACTCCATTCGCGCACCAAATTGTCTCACATGTGCGGCAATGCCGAATAGGGTCTTTTTTTCCATTGCCATGGGACTTGGATAACTTCTCCTTGTTAGCCGCCATATTCACCCTCAGGGGTGGGACGGTGGTATGTACCACCTGTTGCATTGCCGGTTGGGTCGCCGAAAGTGTTTGTTGTACTGGTTGTACAATAAGTTGGGATGGTCTTGCCGGCATCGGTCCTCCGAAATTGTTCGGTACCGTACCTCTTGATGTCCCCGAACTACTGGAACTGTCCAAGCCTAGTGGGCTACTGTGATCCCCATGCCCCTCTGTCACACTTAGATACTCTTGGCGGCAGCAGTATCCTGAGCCTCCCTCCATGCAGCTTCTTCTTCTTCCTTCCTTTGGGCTTCTCTTGCTTCCGTCCGTGGGGTTAAGGTTAAGGACCCGAACAAGCTCCTTGTTTTCTCTAGGCGGTCCTCGTTACTTCTTCCGGCCTCCTAGTCAGATTCCTCCAGACCCTCGCCTTCACTTACTCCCTTCGGTAGTCCTTCGACGCGTCTTCTGAATCTCTCCCTTCGTCTAACTTGCTGTTGTGCGAGTACGACTTTTCTAGCGGCTTGTTCCTCGAGTTCCTTCTTTAAATTTCTATTTTTATTCAATTGATTAGGCATAAATTCTATTCAATCATTGATTGTTAGAGCATGCTCTTCAAAAAGTTATGTGATTCCATCGTCATTCGTCCTCAAGTGGTATTCCCGTTCATCCACTCATTCCGTCACTTGCCAGATTCGTTTGGCAATGGCGCCAGATGTTTGCCGGCTGGGGTAAACTTAATATTGCATAGACAGTACAGGTAAAATAAACACAAAACATATCAGAGAATAATAGATGCTTTCATTAATCATTCCAACGTATGAGTACATTCACATAATGAGAATAATCATAATAATCCTTCACCCGTAGGTGGTACATATTTATCTACCCGAACGGGTGTGACCAAATGTCACCACCCAACCCAACTGCCCTACGGTAATATCTAATTCCCGTCGGGACCACATAACTAATACATGACATAACATAAAGCTGTCTTTCCGGCTAACACTCGTTAATCCCAACTCGCTGATTCAAGAGAGAGTGAAACTTTTTTATATGATTTGACATTGTAGTACCTTTATCCATCTTCAATCTATACAAGCTTTGCTTCAATGTTGTCTTGGCACTTTTTAATTCAGATCCGAAGAGGTTTAATGACTCCTGAATATCCTTTGCCGACTTTGTAAAATCCACATGGTGTAAGTATGCTTTTGATAAGCCAAGGGCAATAGTCCCCAACGATTTTTGGTTTTTGACAATCCATTTGGCAAGTTCATTTGCATCAATTGGAGAGACTGAGTTGGGTTTAAGAACATCCCAAAGATCTCTTCCGATCAAGCGTAATTGCATCTGTATTTGCCAAGTATGAAAATCTCGACCTTTATGTTTTTCAATGAAACTTAATTTATCCATGGCTGCCCTTTTAACCAAAAGAAAATCAAAAGTGTTGGACACTTCCAATAATGCACCTTGGTTATAACACTTTTAGATGAACAAAATATTGTAACTTTTTAAATATTATGTACCACTACCAAGAACTTTAATCTAAAAAATACTAACATCGACACTTAATTGCATTAAAAGACAAAATCAAATACCCACAATAACAAAAGTTCTTCCACACCTCAATGAAAGAGAGGTTTCTATTAAAGAAGTAGAACTCGCTTGGTAAAAAGAGTCAATGCTGAATTTAAGGCTTCTGTCCCTTCCTACTCTTTACACATCAACAAAAATGACAAATGTAAGAAATTTCAGAGTAGCACTCCTGCCTTGAAAACTGATTTCAGCGGCAAAACAGTAAATTCACGCAATGAAAGATTAAAGCATTCTTTTGCAGCATAAGATTAAGACCCTAATCCTTCCTCCATTTTAAATGCCCCACACTTTGAATAATGGATACCATGCTGGTAAAAAGAATGCCCACATGCTGAAGGAAGATTTGTACCAATACTCCCATGGTCATGCTGAAGGAAGATTTGCACCAATACTCCCATGGTCAACAATTATCAACAATTTTTTGGGCGATTAATTAGTTAAAAACTGCGATTAATTGGCAAATAAAACCCTATACAGTAGTTTTCACAAAGAAGATGCAGATTTCAAGGGGCATTCAACATGATGGTCAAGAAAGGGATCACATTAAAGGTAGGGTTCCATGAATATTCATAAAACCCTACTCTATGTTTGTATTTCTCAATGTCTTCATTCAAGATTTGTGAGAGAAAAGTCACATTGAATATGAGATGTCTTTCAATATTAGAAAGGCTCTAGAATTTCTTCAGAGCATTGGTGAGATCAAAGAATAGTGAAGGGGTTTTCTTTCATGTGTTTGTTGCATTTGATTAGTCATGTTTTTCGAAGATATAGACAACACTCTTAGATTGATAGGGCAGATCTATTCATTGATTCTTGATGGGTAGAGATATCATGGTTCTGTATAAAGAGTATCCACTATCTTAAAAGTTTATGACATTGCTCTACTTAGGGGTTTCACCCTTCTTTCAAAGTTTTCATACTTTGTCTCAAAAGATATTTTATGTTTTGAAGGTCTATCTTATCAACGATCAAATGATTGTTTTGAAGATCAAAAGACGGTCCCATAGGTGAATGACTGTGCTATGAAAAGAGTGAATGACTGTTCTTGAAGAGTTTTTCTTACTATTTGAAGGTAATATTCACTGTCAAGAGATAAGATCTATTCATTGTTAGAAGAAAATAGAGATCCGAAAATATGTTAGGCAAGGAATAGACATAGTCATAAAGAGTACCTTTGGTAATATGCACAAGGATAAATGTTAAAATGACAAAGAGAAGTAATAGCAGAACAATCCTATTGACTAAAGCCATTAAATTTCCACAATCCATATCAATGTTACAATAGCTTCTAGAATTTGATTGTGTAAAGATTTTTTATCATCAATGTTTTGGATCACACTATGGTAATATATTTATGTTGTATTATCAGTGTGATCCGAAACGTTGATGATAAAATATCTTTACACAATCAAATTCTAGAAGCTATCGTAATAGTCCTATTGACTGCCATAAAACATTGAAAGGAAGTCTTGCTACTTGTGCTCTTGTCAAAAGGTTAAGACAAATGTGCAATTTAAAGTGTAGAAGTGATACAAAGTCAATAAAGCTTACAAGAACAATGATGGGGAAACCACATTAGAGGGGTAAATATTAAAATATTATAATGTTTTATAATGGTCATCTTAGTTTCTAATTTTGGCTTTAGTTCATGATTGTTTCATTTAGAAACATCGTCTTGTAATCTCTTATAAATAGAGCCTTGCATCTCTATTGTATCAATCAATTTATGATAACATGGTACTAGAGCAGGTTGATGTGGTTTAATAAAGTTTGGCAAATTATTTAATAAAAATTCGAGCCTCTTACCTGGAATTTTCTTCTAGAAATTTTTTAATTGTTTTTATGAAAAAGACGTCTTTGATTTTCAATGTTTTTTATTGCAAATTGCGGGGGATCTCCTGCAATTTCAAGGGTTTTTTAACTTGTTTTTTTATCTGCATTTTCTTTCTCTGGTTTCTGCATTTTGGGGCCCACGACCTCTGTGTTTCTATGTTATTCCTCCACATGAAGGATTTTCGGTAGGGTTTGTTCGGGTTTTAGCTCACATTTTGTTGTTCGAGCTGCTCTTCTAAGTGTTTTCTTTGCTTGGTGGCTGCAATTTTTATGGGTCGTGGCTTTCTGCACTTCTTGGTGACACATTCTGTGTTTTTCGGCCCGCATTTTGTTTTTTTTGACTTGTGTTTTTGTGTTTCGGCACAAATGGAGGACTATATTTTGGTTGTGCTTGTGTCCGGTTTGTGTGAGCGTGCGCAACTGTCTTCGCATTTCGTTTGTTTTAGGCCTGCGCAATTTGTTTTAGTACTATTTTTGTTTGCATTTTCTATGATTTGAGACAGGGTTTTGTGTTGAGTTGCAACTAGTGTAACACAAGGACCCATCCCCCCCAACCCCCACACACACAAGTCGGGGACTTGACGTTCCCAAGTCCCCCACCACTGCCTTTGCGCCACCATCTCACTGTCGCGGGTTTCTGCAAGGTTGCAGCTACAACACTTGTGATAAAAAGGGGGTTTAATGGCTATCGTAAAGGTCAGTGTTACACACAAACACTACATATGCATATTTATGAATGTATGTACATGATTTTGTACTTGTTTTGATATCATGCTACTCGTTGTAATCATCTTTATGATATTTTTGATATTCATGTTGCAATTTTGCTATATTCAAGTATTTGGTATTATGATTTAATTGTTTTTATACTATTATACATCATTTCATAACTAGCATTTCAAGTACTACATGTATAGTATATTACAACACACCCCACCCTTGCCTCCCCGCCACCGTCCCCCCGCTGTCCCCAAATTGAAGCCCTTTTTTTCCCATCTTGGAAACCCGTTCCAATACCTTGACGTCTCAACGTCCCCCAATGCCCGTGTTACACTAGTTGCAACTGAGGGTTTTTTCCCTTTGTTTTTTGGGCAGCCTTGTTTTTTCTTTCTAATGTTTTGTTTGTGTTCTTTGCAACCTGCGACAGACAACTCCTCTTTTTTGTTGATCTCAAACCCACATCTAGGGTTTTTTTAGCTCATGGGTGTTCATGCATTGTGCGATGAAGGGTTTTCTGATTTTTTCCAAAAAAAAATCATGGCGGGTTGCATCTAGAGGGTTGCATGAAGGGTTTTCTAAACACTCAATGCTTCGAGAAACATAGAACATCGAATCCTCTCTTGAACAAAGTCATCTCTCATGCTAAGCTTTGCAATGAAGATCATGAAATGACTCCGAGGTTCCTTACACTTGTGGATATCTAACTCAGTTGAAATGATGTGATTTGTTGGTTAATCACTTAGGCGGGTTTACGTAATTTATTCAAAGGTGTCAACTTACTTGCACTGCTAAAGATGATAAAGTATATCTATGATTTATATCACTTCCAACTCTGCTCTTCAAACTTCTACTATCTAGACTACCTCTATTTCTAACTATGGATGGGAAACTAATGGATGGACTAGAACTCTTACCAAATGGAGGCTTGCCTGCGACTTCAACTCCACCTAGTGCAAAGCTTCAAAGGATCTTAAATGGTTTTCATATCAACATTTTCTCCTCAATCCAACTTGGAGCACAAATTAAGGATCTAATGCCAATTGAACTTGAGCGCAATTACTAGATTACCACACAGGGCACCCTTGCATCTACAAGGAGCTAGTGGCCTAGTTTTGTAGAATCCAATCAAACATCCACCAATATCACCACACAATCTATCTACTTCTACTCTTACTCTAACAACTTTGAAATAAAAATCCTATTCTAATTGTGGAAGTAGAAACCATGCAATAACACCAAGTGTTCCAACTCAATCACCATGCAAAACACAACGATGATAAGAAGAACGATAATGGCATTACTTAAGCAACAATTTTCTTCAATCTTCCAATGTTTACAAATGAGAGTAGAAGGCCTTATATAGAGGCTTCAAGTACAATGAGTGGCCAAGATTAAGAGGCAAAAACTTAAATCAAGGGCCGAGATTAAGAGGCAAAAGCCTTAATTAGGGTTTCCATAACCGCCTACTACAAATATTTAATACCCACCCAATTACAATTAAGCACCACCATGTGGGCCAATAGAAAAATTACATTGCCTTCATGGGCCAATAAGAAAATTCAAATCCACAACAACCGGATAAGGATCAATGACATGTGGACCACTGAGAAAAGGGCACATGTAGAAGAAACCCCCATCTTATAGACCAATAGGAAAATTCAAAATAATTGTGCACCAATGAAAAGACAGGACATGTGGGCCCATGCCACTTGGCGCCAAATGGGCCAACCAAAATGAAGCATTTATTAATCAACCAATCAACATCCTTGAGATATTGTGGGCCTACACCATGTCATTGCCTTGGGAATTGTGCGCCTCATCCTCATTCTCCTTCTCACATTCAATGAATCTAGACACCATCTCATCAAATCGTCACTATATGACACTTGGCATATTTTTATTGATAGAGGATATGGCTGCCACCTCATCAAACTCATCTTTTAAACTTGATAAATACCCTCTAATTGTTGAGGAGAGATCATTTGTTAATCTTTCAATTGTGATGGCTCATCCTCAAATCTTCTTCTTCTTGGAATTTCTTCATCCTTTCTCTCTTGCTCTTCAAATGTTTCTTGTCTTGAATCTTGCCTTCTTGTGATAATTGGGTTCTTCCTTCCGCCTCTCAATCACGAACCAAATCTTCTCCTTGGCTTCGTAGCATCTCTTCTTCAACATTTTGGAGCCATTTTTTGAGTGGAATCAAAGATTGACTAAGTATTGAGGTAGGATTGGTTTGATTGTCATCTTGGAGATGGAATGAAGTTGGAGGTCGAGTGGGGATGGAAGTTGAGGTAAATTTGGCTAAGTTTAAAATATTTTTGGAGATGGGACTTGTTTCTCTGTTCAAGAAAATCATTGCTCATCTTTGAGCCGGGCGCAGTTTGCTTCCATCTAATTATTGCTCATTTTTGAGCCGGGCGCAGTTTGCTTCCATCTAATCATTGCTCATCTTTGAGCTGGGCGCATTTTGCTTCCATCTAATCGATGCTCATCTTTGAGCTGAAACCTCTTTTCATGCATCAATTTGTTGTCTCATCTAGCAATGCACAGTATTAAGGCCTGAGTTTTTATGACAGAGTTAAGTTTGATCTAAGTTAGGCCTTGTTTAGGCCCTCTAGGCTGTTAATTACAAAGCATATAGCTCGGATTTCGAAGGGCAATAGTTGTGCCTACACCTGCCCCTTTGAATTTATTAATACAACTGCAAAATTCAAAATTTTGACCCTTCAAAAAGATAGTTATACCTAGAATCCGAATTTGATCTGCAAGACAAATAAAAAATGAGTTAAAATGGCCTTGAGTTGCCTTTTATATGAAGCAGTTTATTTGGATTAGGCCTACCCTAAATCACATTGGTTAATTCCTCAATGCATGGCCATACGGCCCTATAATTAATCAAATCTGGGCATTGAAAAATTAAATCTGGGCACTTAAACACTAAATCGTGTGGCCTTAAGCATTAAATCTAGCCTAAGTTTGAGGTAAAGAGGCCTCAAATTACACGAGCAAGCCCTTGGATGCTAACGTGTGGGCCTGATCTAGTTAGATTAGGCCTAAATGCGAATTTGATAAGATTGAAACCTGCTCTATAAACTAGCGTGTGGCAGATCTGGGCGTAAAATCAAGGTAAATCAAGCCCTAAAACTGGGGATCGAACTCCAATTTAAAACTGGATCCTACCCTAAATGTGGCGTGTGGTCCTAAGGATTCAACATAAGGCTTAAATATGAAATGTGTGGGGTAATCTACATGAAAATATAACTTTATTAGGCCCCCAAATCAATTTGAACATCCAGCCCCTGAATCTGGGTGCTAGGCATGAATCGTATGGCCCATATGGCCCTAAATTCAATGCGAATCTGGGCATTTGGATCAATTTCTGGCCTCTTACATGAAGCGTGTAGCCCTGCCCTAGTGTTTGACGACTTTAGGGCCTGCCCTAATTTGAAACGTGAGAACAAGATGCTCCAAATTGCATTGGAATTTGATGCAAATCGCCCCAAATCTGCCTTAATAAAGAATTAAATACGAATTTTTTTCCAAATTTAATTTGTGCAGCCAGGTCGGCCCTCTATTTGTGAACATTTAATTGCAAATTTTTTTTTTAATAGCCAGGTCGGCCCTAATCAAGTCGGCCCTGTTCCAGGTCAAAAGAGGCACCTATAAATGGAGGGGGATGTGATCATTTCCCATCCCAATTCAAACTATTTATCCTCTGCTCTGCACTTGCGAATTTGTTTTTAGCAGCAGCATTTTCTTTATACATTGCTGGCCTTCAAAATGGCAAATCTGGAGCAGCGTGGTGAACTTATACAGCGCGTGTGGCAAAGTTAATAGAAGAAGCCATCAAATCAAGCAATCCTCTATAAATACAGTGCAAGTTGCTACAATTTGGAGATCATTTCCTAATTGCGATTGCAAGCATTTGAGAGGGATTGAACTTGAAAGGACAGATCTGTACTGTCCTGCTTGATCATTTTATTTGCGGACAGTCAATTGAGAACATCTCAACCCAGCCCAGCCCCTCAGACTTAATCATCTGCAGCATTGATCATCATTTTTAGAGCTATTCGGCTCTATAGCAGGGTTTGATTTTGGAACTCTCAGTCCCCCCTTTATGGTAAAATCTTATTGAAAATAGTGTGATAATGGATCTAGGGTATCTAGGATAGAGATCTAATCATTTCCTCATTATTTTCATGTCGTGTTATGGCTTAAACTAACTAAATTTCAGGTTTGATACAAATCACAGAGGTCTGATTTCATGTAACAACGAGTAGAAACTTAGATCTAGTCCTAATTTCATGTGATAAAATCCGAGATTTGACTAAGTGTTGATATTGAAGGCCCAGGTATGGAGAGAGGAGCTGGATTTAAAGTCAAAGCCTCAAGCCAAGACAAGAGGTGGCCAGGAGCTAGACAGTTCAAATCCAAGTAGGGTGTTTCCAAGATGAATTCGAGCAGCAAGTATAAGACCAAGATCAAAGGACATCAAGACCAAAGATCATAAATGGCTCCAAAATGTTGAAGAAGAGATGCTACGAAGCCAAGGACAAGATTTGGTTCGTGATTGAGAGGCGGAAGGAAGAACCCAATTATCACAAGAAGGCAAGATTCAAGACAAGAACCATTTGAAGAGCAAGAGAGAAAGGATGAAGAAATTCCAAGAAGAAGAAGATTTGAGGATGAGCCATCACAATTGAAAGATTAACAAATGATCTCTCCTCAACAATTAGAGGGTATTTATCAAGTTTAAAAGATGAGTTTGCTGAGGTGGCAGCCATATCCTCTATCAATAAAAACATGCCAAGTGTCATATAGTGACGATTTGATGAGATGGTGTTTAGATTCATTGAATGTGAGAAGGAGAATGAGGATGAGGCGCACGATTCCCAAGGCGATGACATGGCGTAGGCCCACAAAATCTCAAGGATGTTGATTGGTTGATTAATAAATGCTTCATTTTGGTTGGCCCATTTGGTGCCAAGTGGCATGGGCCCACATGTCTTGTCTTTTCATTGGTGCACAATTATTTTGAATTTTCCTATTGGTCTATAAGATGGGGGTTTCTTCTACATGTGCCCTCTTTTCAGTGGTCCACATGTCATTGATCCTTATCCGGTTGTTGTGGATTTGAATTTTCTTATTGGCCCATGAAGGCAATGTAATTTTTCTATTAGCCCACATGGTGGTGCTTAATTGTAATTGGGTGGGTATTAAATATTTCTAATAGGCGGTTATGGAAACCCTAATTAAGGCTTTTGCCTTTTAATCTCAGCCCTTGATTTAAGTTTTTGCCTCTTAATCTTGGCCACTCATTGTACTTGAAGCCTCTATATAAGGCCTTTTGCTCTCATTTGCAAACATTGGAAGATTGAAGAAAATTGTTGCTTAAGTAATGCCATTATCGTTCTTCTTATCATTGTTGTGTTTTGCATGGTGATTGAGTTGGAACACTTGGTGTTATTGCATGGTTTCTACTTCCACAATTAGAATAGGATTTTTATTTCAAAGTTGTTAGAGTAAGAGTAGAAGTAGATAGATTGTGTGGTGATATTGGTGGATGTTTGATTGGATTCTACAAAACTAGGTCACTAGCTCCTTGTAGATGCAAGGGTGCCCTGTGTGGTAATCTAGTAAATGCGCTCAAGTTCAATTGGCATTAAATCCTTAATTTGTGCTCCAAGTTGGATTGAGGAGAAAATGTTGATATGAAAACCATTTAAGATCCTTTGAAGCTTTGCACTAGGTGGAATTGAAGTTGTAGGCAAGCCTCCATTTGGTAAGAGTTCTAGTCCATCCATTAGTTTCCCATCCATATTTAGAAATAGAGGTAGTCTAGATAGTAGAAGTTTGAAGAGCAAAGTTGGAAGTGATATAAATCATAGATATACTTTATCATCTTTAGCAGTGCAAGTAAGTTGACACCTTTGAATAAATTATGTAAGCCCGCCTAAGTGATTAACTAGAAAATCACATCATTTTAACTGAGTTAGATATCCACAAGTGTAAGGAACCTTGGAGTCATTTCATGATCTTCATTGCAAAGCTTAGCATGAGAGATGACTTTGTTCAAAAGAGGATTCAATGTTCTATGTTTCTCGAAGCATTGAGTGTTTAGTCCTGCATGTTGTGTAAGTGGAACAAAACTCGTATCAACACGGCTCAATGCAAGGGCAAGGAGATGTAAAGGGGCAGTTATTTTGTTCCATCTCTCCACCATGAGTTTTTGTAGTTCCTTGAAGAATGTTTCTTCAAGATCTTACTCTTTCTCTTTTATGATCTTTTTAATATCCTAATCATGAGTCTATGCCATCATATACCATACCCAAGCAAGGCTTATCCATGTCAGTGTATCGGATCGTCCTCAATATATGCTTAGTGATTGAATCTCAGGAGGTACTCAACACGATCCCACCAAGAGTCATCTAGTATCATTGCCTTAATGGCAGCTGCCCTTGTACTACTAAATTGCCTCCATATGCTCCAATTAGCACTGATTACCATTTTAGACAATGCCTCTTTAATCTTCACAAGGTGTCTCAAAACAATAATGTTGGAGGCAAAACAGGTCTCAACAACCTATTTCAAAATCAAAACAATAATAAATTAAAATTTAAAAACATAGAAAGTTTACTAAACATAAGTCTAAAACATATTTAAATTTTAAATAATTTAACGTACCTTCAAGAGCTCCAATCTTGAGAATTGTCTAAATATGGCTTGCGTCATATGGTGGTTTGTGATGAACATTTAGATCTCCTGGGCATCTTCATACATTTTTTTGATCTACTCAATTTTTTTGCAGCATTAGGTTGAGTGAGTGGATAGCACAAGGTGTCCAAAAAATGTGTTTGAAGTCTCCTCAACCAATAACCAGACAACCCTACAATTTTTAGCATTGTCAGTAATTATTTGAACAACATTTTGAGGGCCAACTTGCTCAATGGCTTGGATGAGAATGTCTGCAATGAATGGTCCGTCCTTCACTTCCCCTTCACAATCCACAACTTTCAAAAACATTGCACCTCTCGTGGACACTACAATAACATCGACCAAAGGGCAATTTCTTGCATCTTTCCATCCATTGGGTACTATGGAGTCATGGACACACCTATTTCGATCCATGAATCCTTGATGGGTTGCATGGAAGCCTCTACATGGTTCACCTCTTTGTCCAATAAAGTGGTGCACACCTTCTCATAACCCGGACCCTTGAACCCCCTTGGAGCCTCATTAATTGATCTCACCATTTTTTGCCAATATAGGGAGCGAACAACATTAAATGCCAATCCATTTGCATAGATGCTTCTCACTATGTCTTTCTCAACAATGTCTTTAGCCTCATTTTGAAATGATATTTCCAAGGGCCCCTTTGCTCTCATATTTGTCACCGGTTCTTGAGGAACACGCAAGAATGGATGGCCCTTTATGGATTTTTCATTGGAAGTGAAAATTAAAGCCATAGATGTTTTTTAGTTTTACTTCTAGACTTTTGCAAAGGATGAGCATGTGCATTCCCAACTTCTTCATTTGCTTGTTTTTGTTCTTGAATATATTTGTTCACAATATGGTTTGCAAGAAGGGTTTTAGGTAGTATCACATCAACTCTTGGCTTCCCTGTACAAAACTTAATGCTTTTTTGAGGGATAAAGCACCAATGTGCTTTCACTCTACTATAAGAGATACTATATTCCTCTTTGCAATGGCTGCAAATCCAAACGTAACCTCCTCCGTCTGGCATTTGCTGAACCATTTCCACATATTTTCATAGTGGAGAGCATGGGCCTGTTTTGATCCGGGAGTTCCTAGTGCTAGAAACACTTGCCATTCTATGAATCTATAAACAACATACAATGCCACAAACCAAAATGAAAAAAGAAAATAAAACTAGAGAGCTCATTTCATTTTCCCTACCTCTTTTGTTGAAATCTTCCTCTTCAATGTCTTTGAGGAGTTTTCCACACTTGCAACCACGTAGGGATAGCTCACAAACAAGCTTAGAGCATACAACAATTACCTTTTAACACTCCTTGAGTAATGGCAACCAAACAAGAAAGTTTAGAAATGGAGGCAGGAAGTTTGCTTTTTCATTTACAAATGCACAAATGACATATAAAACATCCTTTTTGGCCTTTTTAGTAGTCTCTTTTATGGTTGGAGGGTCAATTAGATCAAATTAGGCAAAAAAACACTTTAAAAAATTGTTTTGAGCCCAAAGTTGGTCCTAGTTCTACTATTGGGCAACAAATTCGTTGCAAATTCACCCAAATTCTGCCTGGGTCCGTCTGACAAAATTTGGCACAAATTTGAGGGCCTACGGCCGAATTTGGGAATAATTTGACATGAACCTGAATTAGGAGCAAATTGAACCGGACTTCCAGGGTTGAAGGATCAAATCTGGTAACATAAATAATAATAGTAAATTTGTAGTCAAGAGAAGAAATATGCAATCAAATGCATAATGATGCAATGATACAAAATAACTCTAGTACAATACAAGCTTGTGAGACCAATAATATTTTGGAAAGATAGGTGACGAATCTCAACATTAGAGAGCAACCAGCCATTCACAGAAAGACTCCCATCTTAGGAAGATCAGAGAAGAAAGAATATGTAATACATCAAGATGTAAGATTTGCTAGTACAAGTCTTCATCCTTTCATGTAGTGAGAAACAAATAAATGGGAGTTTAGAATGTATAAAAAAGTTTAAGCTCCTCCAATTTGATTGTGATGATCAGAGAACCACAAGGTAAGCTAGGTAATGCACTTAGTGCAGGTTCAGAGTTAATGCTGCAAGGAAATGACAAACCCATTATAGAAAATTCAATGGCTTTTGTACAATTTCTTCTATTTCTACAATTAATGGGCATGAACTCTATATTTTGTTTGCTCTCAATATATCTATGCTATGGAAATGCCCTTTAAATTTAAAAAAAATAGTTTTTGAGTGTTTTTCTTCAACTTTTTTACTGTTTTTGTAAATCCGTTTTTTTCTATTTTTTTGCCAGATTTTTCAAAAAATCCTACTCTTTTGGTTTGTCAATTTATTCCCCAAACGATTAATGGTGCTTTGTTCTGGACACTCTGGAAATGCTGAAGATACCTTCAATATTACCAAAAAGCTGCAATAACCTAGATCTCATAGGAACACATATAAACCAGATTAACTAGATGCTTATCTTTTTCCTTTAAACTATTTTGATTCTCCAGGTTATACGAGGATGTAGGGTAAGAGCATTCTAGGTATTTAGAAGTTTAGAACAAAGCACTATCTATCTAGTCTCAGATCTCTCAAAGAAATCAGAAAATTGAAAAACAATGAGCTATACCAAACAATAGTACTCTGATACTATGTTAAATTTCGTGAGAAGCAAGAACCAAGCCAAGATTTGATGTCAGTCGTAGATCACATGCAACTCCAAGCAATAGATGATCGAAGATCACAATAGAGGAATGGAGAAAAATCTGAAATGAGAGAAAATAGAGACAATGCAAGAGAAATTAGAGAATATTCTCAATGCTCTCATTGAGCTATCACTTAACTAGTGAAGGTGAGAGGAGAGTGTTGAATATATAGCAAAATAAAGGCATATACATTGAAGAGGTGCATTAACTCCCACTTCCCATATAAAGTGGGAGGTTTTATCTCCTTTGTAAATGTTAAAACATGTAGCATAACCTCTTTACATGAAGACAAAAATAGAGTTATGAAAGGTGGCACATAAAGCCAAAAGAGGTGAGAAACCCAACTATCCATAACCTACTTAGATAATGACAAAATAGTGGGTAGGAGAGATGGCACAGAAAGCCAAAAGAGAGTGTTAACTCAACTACTTGTGCGGGAGAGTGACACATGTAGCTGAAGTATTTTGCCATGTGTCCTCATTAACCACTACCAATAACCTAAGCAAGCTTAAATAAAATGTTTAGAAAAAATAAATACCCCCTAACATAAGGAAAATAAAAAGTCTACACTAACAAAATCTACACTAATCCCCTTATGTTTTCTCGGAATTTGAGATTATTTGAGACGCAAATGCCATATTTTATTATATTGAAGAGTCTTTCAGTTTAAACTACCTTGCTGATTTAGGTGGTCGGGTAACTCTGATCTGCTTCAAGGTACTTTGATCAGAAAAGATAATGAAGGAATTTGATGTCATCTATTTGAGAAGGGTGGTTGATTGAATTGATCATGCAGCAAAGACATTAATTAAATAATACTAATAGGAAGCGTGTTTTTAATGGGTACAGAAGTAGTAGAATTGATTAATTTGGCGGTTCATCTCAGAGGCATCTTCAGCATGTGTTTGCTCCAATTAATTTATTCTCATTTCCCCTTATTCCACTTGAAGGAATAAGTGGCAAACCTTGTTGCAGGGTTGAGAGGCAATATTGCTGACCAACCTAAATATTTAAAGTGAAAATTTATATTTGTTCAGTTAACTTTCAAGTCGATATATCTCGTGGGACATGAATTGAAAATTAGCTCTAAGTCTATTGATCAGTTTTTTGGCCTTGTGACAATTATTAGAGCCAAGTAATCTGGATTTAATTAAGGCACTGGTTGGACCATTCCATCAGCTTCACAACAACAGAGGAAGAATAGAGGTTTATTAATTCTAAAATATATGACTGACATAAATGATCTGCCTTCAAATTGTGGACCGCAAAGTAACAAAGTAGAAACAAATGTAAATTATCCTCAATTGCCATTATGGGGGCCATAGGGAGCATATTCAGAAATAGATTGGTTGAACACATTATATTTCTTTTAAATGAAAAGTCACTGTTGAGTGATCCAAAGTGAATTCTTATGAATCTCTCTTTTTAGTGTTTCACAAGGAATTAAAGAACTTCCCAGGTTGGCTAGTGGTGTTCTGTACCCCAAGAGGGCTTCCCCAAGTAATTTTTAGTCTCCTTTATAGATGTATGTTTTCTTATATTTATATTCATTTGTACTTCTAGCTAATTTCCTTGCACAAAGAAATTAAGGACTTTTAAATATATGTTCAATTACAATGCATTATGTAGTTAGTTTCTTTCACATAAAAGATTTGCTTGGTGAATTGTGTGTGTTAATGGAAGAGCTGATAACGGACTAGATGATTGCTTTTTATTAGCATTGGTAAAGGTTGTATAGAGCATGCTGCTGCCATGATTCAAAAATCTAATTGTAACGTTGTTCTTGGAGCTCACAGTAGCATCTGCATGACTTGGAACAAGTTTGACCACCTAGGAGAGTGATATCAAATGACTTGATACCTGGAGATTTTAATATCTTGTAGATGGTGGTTGATAATGTTATTTTGTGTACTGTGACATTTTCTAAAATCCCAAACTATAGGGAATTTTTCCATGAAAAAGATGGTTGGAAGCTTTCCTCCATGCAAGTGACAAGGAAGATTAACCTTGTGAGGGAAGGTCTACATCACCAAGGAATTCTCAAATTCAGTTGAGGTTGTAAAAGATCCATCTCATAGAGTTTTCATGTATGGTGTGTTTTTTCTTGATCTCGGTAATTAGTGCCTGTTTAATTTGTGTAGCCTTGGCTATGATGGTTATACTTTGTTGTATTAAACTAAGTTACCGATTCTGGTTCCGACATGGTTTCGGGTATGCAGGTTCGGCAATTTTTTTTCCTTGGGTTTGGGTTTGAGTTCTTCAAGATATATACATATATATTTATATACGTACTGATATATTATAAATTTATATGCACATCATATATGTTCGAACATATAATAATAATAATAAGTTAGAAGTGTGATACTCAAATCCAATATTGCCTATAATTATAAATTAAATACCTCATGTATCATATTCATAATTTGCAAAAGTCTCAAAATGTATTTGCAAAAGGATTTTTTAGGGTGCAAAATAGTTTTTTAAGGCATGTGGGGCCCATTTTTTGGCACCAACAGCTGCAGGTGCGCCTGGGTTTGCCCAGGTTTTGGCCTGGGTGTGGCCCAGGCACTTGGATTCCTACCGCAAGAAGCCGGGTCAAACCTGGAGGAGAACTGGACCCGAACTAGAACCCGACTAGAACCCGAACCAGAACCCGGTCTCAAACAGGGGAACCCAGTAACATAGGTATTAAATATATTTGGATATGGTTATTTGCGCATTATCTATAAAGCTTGTTAGGCATTTTCTGTGAAGAAAGATCTTGATAAATGCTGCAACTATTATATTGTTCAGCCTCAAAAGCATGCAGCACTGTTGATTTTTGGTAATTGAAAATTTATGATATCTATATCTTTTTGAAATCCCTCAGTATCTTATACCACACGATAGTAAACTAGCCATAAATATCTGGCCAATATGAGAGACAAATTCAAGTTGCCTGCCCAAGGGCTGAATATTGTCTGAATCTGTAAAGGAAGAGGTATAGTGAATAATTTGCTATCATTACCATGTTTAAATATTCAGTAGATTGCTTCCTTTTAATGTATCTTGTAATTTTGTTTTAAAAACTGCATCTATTTCTTGTTTCAGGCAAGTCTGGTATAAGGATATTTATTACTGAATACGAGTTGCATCCTTAACGTATTAATTGCATTTTTTGGCTCACAGCTGGAAGCTTCAGAACCCACAAGAGTATCGGATGGCTTCTCCATTGAAAAAGTGACTGAAGTGAAAGAGAGACACAAGATCAATGAAGGGAGTATTGCATCTACATCCTCAAATCCAGTATTACGGAAGAGACATGTGTAAGTGGGTGACAAATTGGAGACACTATTAACATACACATAAAAATAGAAAACAAAACAAACATGATATCAATTAAATAATTAATTAATTTAATTAATGTGCTGGAAGTCTTAAGGCTGATTAAATAATGAAGGGTATGTTCTTGATTGTTTAGAAATATGCATCAGAATTTCCCAAAAAGCAGTGGAACTAGGTTTTAAAAATATATTATAATACCTTTTACTGTTATTTCTCTTCCTTCGCATTTCAGAGCATTTTTCTCCAATTCTAAGGAGTCTTGAAAAATTTGTGTAAATTATCTGTTTAATGTGTAAATTTTCTGCTTCAATTTGTGTAAACATTCTGCTCTTCTTTCATCCTGGTGATGGATCATGTTGTATGATCCAAAAAAAAATTAAAGAATGTACACAATGTATTTCAAAAATCTATTGCATATATATGTTTAATTATTTTTCACAGAATAGTAGTAATACATTTATGAACTGGACATCCTTCCATTTAAGCTAACTGTGAGACATAGACAGGCATAGCGGTATGGATCAGAGCAAGGGTCATGAAATTGTAACAGCTAAGACAGATTCGTCAGTAAAACTGGATGCACCAGCTCAAGAGCATATCGAAAAGCACAGGTGTGACTTTGGACAGATGGAATGCTATTAAGTTGCAAGAAAGTCTTGAATAACATTTTGTATAGTTGCAATGGATTTGGTTTTTAGGTCCTCACCTAAATTTTGATTCTTTTTTCATTATTTAAATTTAATATTATTGTGTATCATTTCCTCTAACAGCCAATTGTAACAGGAGACTTCAGGAGGATTTGACTGAAGAAATGGTTGATTTAGCACACAAGCTAAAGGAAACGAGTCTTATGATTAATCAGTCTTTGCTTGATACTGACAAGGTATCAATTAGAAACCCTGATTTGGTAGTTGAACTTATTCATCCAAAGCTTACACACAAAATCTGTTTTGACATATGCAAAGTCCCAGTTTATCTGCTTGATGTGAGTATAACTTTTCTTATGTGCCCTCAGATACTGGATTCTACAGAGCGGGCAGTGGAACACAGTTTGGCAAGTACAGGACATGCAACTGAACGAGCTGGAGAGATTTATTCTGAAAGCTTCAAAACTAGTTGTTTCACTTGGCTTATGATATTTGTCATGAGTTGTGTATTCCTTTTTATTGTTTTGTTGATCCGTATAACCTGAGGGACCTCAAGAAGTGCACACATATCTTCTTTTTCTGACCGTTCTTTTATACATGTTCTAAAGAGGCAAGTTAGCCTGTGTTTATAAAATGTAAATTGTAGATAGTTCTTTCTTAATAGTGATAATTCCTGTTAGCCATTTTTCTAATGCTAATATCATCGGAATTCTCCTAGTGGACCTTTTTTAGGGGAAATCATTTCCAAAAATGGCACCAATATTAGAGTTACAGGGTCAATGTCAAATGATGAACTTGTTCCTTTATTATTCTAGACATGTTACTCTAGATCATAAAACCATTACCCAGTGGAAGAATTGTGGTTTATGTAAAAGTAATCCAGTTAATTTAGAGTTCATTTAAGCTTTTGCAGGAATCATAATAATTATGACAATTATATGGCTTTCGGCTGTATACTGAATAAGAAAATGACCAATTCAAACCCTACAGCAGTGCGTTATATCTTATGAAAACTTTCACACATTTCATACTACAGAGTATCAAGCTGTTAGATATTAACTGCTTTTACCCCCTTTTCAAATGTCCGCACATGATAACAGAATACAATTTAATAGATAATCAGAAGAGGTCTACTATGAGAAAAACCATTACCAAATCATGCCCAAAGATCAACATTGATTTATCTTCTTTTTGCCTCCAATTGGGATGCCTCACTAATTTCAATCCCTGAAACAACATTTGTTTATGCAATCAATAATTATAACTAAGGACCCAATAGGGGTTTATTATGGCAGCAGGATAACTAATTCACTTCATGCACTTGAAACGTGCGGGTCCCACTCCGAAGCTCAGGGAATGCATTTATTCTTCTTAGTCTTAGAGCTCTTTTGTGTAAATTTCAACCAACATTCATTTAAATGTTATAAATAAATTCTAAAACAATTAAAAAATGATTAAATTCCGTTCTCTTTAGAATTGTGATTCAGTTCAAGTCCAATGAAGGGACATGCTTAGGTCATGTTCCTATTATATATAATAAAAACTTTAAACAAAAAATGCTTTAAACAATTTCTGACTTCACGATTAATCTTTCAAAGCTCCACTTCCTTTTGTGTACAAATTTTCTATTTGTTGTAAAATGGATTGAACAGATTTGTCGAAGGTTGAACAGTTATAATATGTCCTAATGTCAAAATTTAATGGACGTATGGCAGCTGAGTGTTACTTTCATTTTGTCACGTGACATGATGGCTTCTGGTTTGCTCTAAAATTGATCTTCATTTTTTTTTGTGTTCTATACATACGAACTATTAAAAAATGGTTGGTACAATAAGCAAACTGCTGGTATACAACAATATAGTTCATAAAACAAGCTAACATTTCTTAAGTTACCTGGAAGATTCAGAGGGGCTTCACAACTTCAAATTAAGTAATCTGAAAAATTCAGAGGGGCTTCAAAGCTTCAAACTCATCCCAAGAAAACATGAGTGTTATTATTGTTGCGGTAATGCTTTAACTGTGTGGTTAAGGCGATGAATGCTTTCAATATCAGATTTGGATAGGAGGAATATCAGGCCATTTAAAATGTATATGACAAACCCTTGTCTAATGTTATTCTAACTGGGCAATGCAAAGATTAAAGTTAATACACCCTTGTCTAATGTTACTTTAATTGGGAAAAGGGAAGATTACAGTCGGAAAGAGTATGTGCAAGTACTGGAAGACTGAAAGCTTTACAGCTTGATCCTTACTGATTCAATTTCATTTCTTACAAGCATAGGGCTTTGCATGGACTAAAGAATATACGACATCATCCTCTTGTTCCCAACTAGTGCTACAAAGATACTTTGATGCTAACCAAGTTAAAATTTCAATATAGAATTTTTTTTCAACTTGAGTCAGCATGGTAAGTTTGCTCTTTTGGCACATTTCCTGAAAGCGAGTTGGTAGAATATTTTCCAAGGTGGTTACACTAGTGTAATAATGATTAAGAAATCATGGTAGTGTTGTATCCATAGATGGAAAACTTGACAAAACCAAAAACTCGCCCAAGGCTTGAATTTTTTTTTTGGGAAAAACTCAGCTAGTTCTCGGCAAAAAACTCCGGAACTTTAAAAATTGCTTAAATTTAATTAGAAATGCATTTTTTTTGCAAAATTAATGAAAAGATGCATCCAATGAGTCAATAAATGAAAACACAAAAGAAAACGCTGAGTCTAGATATATTTAAACACAAAGTGGGTACAAAATCACATTCTCATGAGGAATGTTGATGGCTAGAAGCAAAATAGTAAATAGTTTCTATAAAACTAAAAGTGAATACATCATTACAATTACATCTTCCTCTTCTTGACTCTAGTAAAAACTAAGGGAGAGGTAGAACTAGAGGGTCTAGTCCTAGAAGTCTGCATTGGGCATGACTATGCCTCCTCGCTCGGTATGTCTGACTTAGTCTGTGGCTTGTCCTCCATTCTGGATGTAGCTTTGTCTTTAGCTTCTCCTAGCACTAACAATGACTCTTCATCCGACTCATCCTCCTTAATGTCATCCACTGTGAAACCAAATCCACACCCCTCCTCCTCCATAGTTTGCCTCTCCAAATCATTGATGTCATCCTCTGTAAACCAAGCATTTGCAAAATAAAATATTGACAAATTAGAAAGCAAAGAGAAAAGCGAAAACATATTCTATCAATTTATCAATTATTTTAGACCCCAAGATCCAAATGACAAATGTTATACCTGGGGTTTGAGTAGTTCCTCATCTCTTGGCCAGTTTTGAAGAGAATAGATTACCCCTTGCTTCCTCATAGTTTTGTAGTTCGGCCACAACGAGGTCTCTCTCCTTAACCTTAGGTATCATCCTCTGAATGCATGTAGTGAGGCCCTCCATGACCTCTCAATTAGAATCTGAGTAAGAATCCCTAAACTTAAAAATGAGGATTGAAGAAGTCTCCTACTGCATGAATGGGTTGGTGGAGTTGATTGTTCCACCTCCTATCAATAATTTCTCAAATGGGATCAAATTTGAGTCTATACCCCTTGCAATTTTTTATGGACTCCTTGGCCGTATCTATGGCCTCATAAATATACCCCATTGGGGTTTGATCTCCACTACCAAGCACAACACTCTAACCAAGGGCTTAGACACCTACAATTGAAAAATACAAATTACAAAAAAATGAATTAATGAAGTTACAAATTAATAAAGAGAGACTTGAATAGAAAATAATAAAAATTTCAAGTTATCAAGTTACCTTTATAATCTCTACAACATTTTGTGCAAAATGGTTGTCGAAGACTATGCATGCGACCACCTCTCCTTCAACCTTATTTGAATAAGGTGAGTCTAGTTATGCTTGACTCACAAATATTTGTTTCAAAGAAGTCATTGCACTAAGAATGCTTTGCAGCTTCAATAAAACCGTTGCAAATCTTGTGACATCGGATATCACCAAATCTCTCCCTTGAGTGTGCTCTCTCATCAAATGTAGAACCCAAGGGTGATTGTAAGTATATTTTGTGATCCTCATTGCATCTTTCACAACTATAGTCATGCAATCAAGTTTTCTCATGTCCTCCAAAAGAAGGTCGAGGACACGTGTTGCACAAGGTGTCCAAAACAGTGGGGTGCCTTTCTTGGAGGATTCTACCTGCTGCTGCATTATTTGTGATGATTTGCACCACATTCTTTATTTCCACCTCCATGACAATGTGCTCCAACATTCCAGCCAATGCTTATGCATTTTTCACCTTATTGGAGGCATCAACCGATTGGAAGAACACCAAATTGTCCTCGCAAGCAACCAAAAAATTAATAATGGTGCAGTTTTTGCCATCTGTACACCCATTGGAAAGAATGGTGCAACCATATTTTCTCCATTCTTTTTTTTGGTCCTCCACCACTTCTTTTGCCCTATCAATTGCATTTGTGAGCAACCTATAAGAACAAAGTGAAATTAGGTCTTAGTATATAATTTTTATTTAATAAACAAAAAACATAATAAAAAATGAATTCAAGTGAACTATTTACTAACCTCCCCCCCAAATCGTTGTGAGAAGGGGCCTTGTACCCTTTTCTAGAAACTATCATTGCGGTGACCAAATTTAGCCAATAAGGACCCTATGTCACACTCAATGGGATGTTGTTGAAGTAACAAAAATCAGCACATGTAATGTCTATTTTCACATGTGCCTCCCTATTCCATCCAATGGCTTTTAATGATGGTTGTGCTCTAGGTGTGTTCCTTGGCACAAAATAACTACCTATAGGTTATGTTCTTGATGGTGATGCAACAATAGGTACTCTACTAGAGGAAGTAGAAGTGGCGGTTGAGTAGGTGTTGAGTTTGCAGATACATGGGCCACGTCAAAAGTTCATTATGCCCTCAAGCGCTTCTTCTTCTTCTTCTTCTTCAATGTCAACTGAAGCACCTTGAGATTCAACTATGATTACTCTTATAGCTAGTTTTGTCCTCTCCTTTGACAATTTTTTCTCTTCCCTAGTTGCAAGTATGACATTAATGTCTCTTTTTTATTTCTTCTGTGATTTTATTACATCTACTAGCATCATTCTTGTCAATGCCTGCAAGGTGGTATTTGAGGCGGTTTATGCCTCAATGAATTACTTTTTCACATTTAATGCAAATCACTGTCCTAGGGTTCGGTCCTTCATAGGCATACCTCCAAGTCCTATCTTTAGCACCTTTAGGATAGGTGCCTATATATCTAGATGGACATGGTTCTAGTGGCCAATCATTCCTTGAAGTTGTCATACTGAATTAATGGCCAATTCTTAACTTACACATACAAAGTGAAAAGACAAAATTATATTTTAGTTAAGCAATTAAGTAAAGTATTTAAATTAGTTTAAATAATTTTAGACATCATTCAAAGTTAAAATTAATAAAAAAACTATTAGGGTTTGATTTTTTTTTTTTAAAATAGAGATTCTTCAAAAAAATAGTAAAAGATTCAACAAAACTTGTCAAAAATAGTGTTAAATCTTGTTTCAATGATTCAAAATAATTTTGAACTACTTAGGAATGATTTTCTATTAATCTAATGCAACAAAAAATAAATAAGATGTTTTCAAAAACATAGAAAGAAAATCAGAATACCTACCTTGGAATATGTTTTTTCTTCAAAAGTCACCTCAAATCCGCTTCAAATCAATGGAAATTAATTTGCAAGTGTTTGGAAGAGTATTTCCCCTTAGCAAAATACAAGTGAAGAAATGAGAAATGAAATTGATTGTGGTCGTGTTTTGCCTTTAAACGCTGATTTTAGAGTTTGGTTGAGTTTTAATGATAGACTTGCCGAGTTTTTGGCAAAAACTCGACAAGTAATTGGTGAGGTTTTGGTGCCAGTACACGTGGTAAAAACTCACTAGGCCCAAAAACTCGGTGAGTGAGTTTTTTCAACTCACCGAGTGCTCCATCTACGTTTGTATCAATCAAAATAAAGAAAGGAAAGGAGATTTTAAAGTCCATTATATCAACCATCTAGTTTTTGGGTTTACATATGTTGGCAATAATGTGGGACTATCTTGTATTCCTTGCGGGAGGCACCTAACTATGCCACAAATGAGGTGTACATACCTTACTCCCATGGGTTTTGAACTCATGGCCTCTCTTTCAAGAGCACAAGTTCTCCACCACTAAATGAAACTTGCAATTTGTGTTCTCTATATGGAGAATCTAGAAAAAAGCTAGTGTACACAAATAGACTATAGGATGTTCTTAATGGATAAGACAAGAGGATGAAAGGATGCATATTTTACAAATGTTTCTAAAGTAAGAATTTTTAGATTTGGAAGTGGTGGGACAAGGGTTTTCATATAGGAATAAGGGAAACAAGAGGATGATACAACAATAGAGTCGAGGAAGGAAATATCAAAAGGAACAATACTAGGAGTGAAACATGGCATCAAATACATTATATGATTTACAAACTTCACTATGCACTTGCACTTTACCTTTAGAATAGAGGAAATGCTAAGGATGTCTAGTGAGGGAATGATTTAATGTCCTATATAGTGAAAAGTGCAACATGAAGCTTAAAGGCAAACAAAGGCACGTGGTTATGAAAAGGACAAGAATGTGTAGGAAAATGTTGGGGTCAAGATTGCATAGGACCAGGGGCACTAAGGGGGACAATTGGGTTTACAAGGTACAAAAACTATTTTATAGATGTGGTTTGTGGTTTTGGTATAAGGTTTGGGAAGCCTGTATTGTTTAGTTGTGATAAAGAAAGGTTAAAAGTAGGTGTAAAGTGATACTAAGAAAATAGACATTAGAATGATTGTAGAAATGCAATAAGTTTTAGGGTTATTATATTTTGCTTGTATTCTAATAGGCCAATGACCCTAACTAAAAGAAGCATTTTAATGTAAAATTGTAGTAAATATATTGTTGCAATAATCCAATAATACAAAAAAAAGTGATATGGGTCTTCAAATTCTTCTTTATTGTGTAATGTGATTGTACATGTTAGTGCAATGAGCCACTTCAAGCAAGTTATTACATAAATAACAAAAAGTAATGCCATAAACCATAGATATAGAAATGAAAACATATCATAAGAATGATACTAGACATGAGAAGTAATACTTACATGGAAATAACAAGCACAAAAAACAAAATATAAGACACATGGGAACATGAACAAATATCAAAGGGTACAACTACTCATCGTGGGTACACTAAACAAGATATAATGGAATCTATGTGGAGCAATACACTACAAATATCCACAATCATCATACTCCATGAGGTTAATGTGGCAACACTAGAGAAGGGGAAGAAGAAAAAAGATCCAAATGCATCATATGGTAAGAGATAGATGCACAAGTGGGTGTGATAATTTCATGTAGGAAATGATACCTTGGTAAAGGTTGGTCCTGAATGTGTTAGGATATGATAAGATAATGCTCATGATGATAAGAACTTAAGGTTTTGCTTAATCAATAAGTCTAGACCAAGCCAATGGTGTAATGATCATTGTTACCTTTGAAATTTGCATCCTCGCCATCCAAAATAGGCTAAGCTAGGTTAAAGATAAAGCTAGTGAAAGAGGGTATGCAACCCAAAAAATGTAAGCAAGTGACAATGGCAAAGGATATGTGGTAGCTATTGAGATAAAAGGTCAATTTAGGCCTAGATGTTGATACCATAATGGTTTAAATGATATCCCCTTAAATTGATTTCTGGTATACATAAAGCTCGATATCTTAAGATAGATGATAAGGGTGAAACAATGATATGCCAAGGTTCTATGCAATAGGATAATAAATGAAAGATAGCATATAGGTGATACCCCCAAGTTTTAATGAGATCATACAAGATTCCATTGAGATAAGCCAAGATGCTCCAAGGAACATGTAACTGAGGTAGTACTAAGGATAATAGGGAGATTCCATTTGTGAGAAGGCAATGATGATAATCAAACATAGGAAGGACAATTGCTAGAGGTAACATATATGTGAAATTGAATAGTCATGGTAGATGTAGAGCATAAGAGAGTGTATAGCTATCCCTTGAGATCTCAAATTCTCACAATACACTCGGATACAAAAGCTAATCACAACCTTTTAGTTTGTCCAATTAATTATGAAATAGTTTAATCAAGGAGATTTCAAGTTTTTATTTATATCTTTATTAAATGACAATTTATTTGTGAGGTCTTGAGAAAATGAATGTGTAGATGATAGGGATTTTTTGGACAATTAGTCAAGCTCTATGTCCTAGAAGTTTGCATGGAATGCAAATGACAACATGATTTGTTGTCATCTTATATGGACAAACAATGAGATTGTTGTGGGAAAAACCTTTGTGAACCTTGAACGAGTTTTGCGTACAAAATATATGAAAATGTGATAAATTGAAGTGTAATAACTATTAAATATTGAAGCAGTAGTAACATTGTGGAAGCTGATCCTACTGCTCCTGCGCATCTTGATCCTTTAGCCTATTCAACTCTCATTCAGGTTTCTCGCTCTATATCAAGGTGTCCAAAAAATAGCGGGGTGCCTTTCTTGGAGGATTCTACCCATTGTTGCATTATCTATGGTGATTTGCACCACATTGTCTATTCCCACCTCCATGAGAATGTGCTCCAACATTTCAGATAATGATTTTGCATTTTTCACCTTATTGGAGGCATCAACTGATTTCAAGAACACCAAATTGTCCTTACAAGCAACCAAAAAATTAATAATGGTGCAATTTTTGTCATCTGTCCACCACTCAGAAAGAATGGTGCAACCATATTTTCTCCATTCTTTTATTTGGTCCTCCACCTCTTCTTTTGCCCTATCAACTGCATTTGTGATCAACATATAAGAACAAAGTGAAATTAGGTTTTAGTACACAATTTTTATTTAATAAACAAGAAAAATAAAAAAAAATGAATTCAAGTGGACTAATTATTAACCTCCCACCCAAATCCTTGAGAGAAGGGGCCTTGTACCCTTTTCCTAAAATAATCATTGCAGTGACCAAATTTAGCCAATAAGGACTCTCTGCAACACTCAATGGGATGTTGATGAAGTACGAAAAATCAACATGTAATATTTGTTTTCTCATGTGCGTCCCTATTCCATCTAGTGGCCTTGAATGATGGTTGTGTTCTAAGTGTATTCTTGGGCACAAAATAACTACCTATAGGTTGTGTCCCTAATGGTGTTGCAACAACATGTACTCTACTAGAGGAAGTAGAAGTGGCAATTGAGGAGGTGTTGAGTTTGCAGATACATGGGCTATGACGAGAGCCCACTATGCCCTCAAGCGTTTCTACTTCTTCTTCTTCAATGTCAACTGAAGCACCTTGAGATTTAGCTATGATTGGTCTCATAGCTAGTTTTGTCCTCTCCCTTGACATTTTTTCTCTTCCCTAGTTGCAAGTATGACATTAATGTCTTTTTATTTCTTCTATGATTTTATTACATCTCCTAGCATAATGCTTGTCAATGTCTACAAGGTGGTATTCAAGGCGGTTTATGCCTCCATGAATTACTTTTCCACATTTAATGTGAATCATTGTCCTAGGGTTCGGTCCTTCATAAGCATACCTCCAAGTCCTATCTCTAGCACCTTTAGGATGGGTGCCTATATATCCAAATGGGCATGGTTCTAGTGGCCAATCATTCCTTGAAGCTGCCATACTAAATTAATGGTTAATTATCAACCTACATATACAAAGTGAAAAGACAAAATTATATTTTAGATAAACAATTAAGTAAACTATTTAAAATAGTTTAAATAATTTTAGACAACATTCAAAGTTAAAATTAAAAAAATATATATTAGGGTTTGATTTTAAAAAAACTAGAGATTCTTCAAAAAAGAGTGAGAGATTCAACAAAACTTGTCAAAAATAGTGTTAAATCTTGTTCCAATGATTCAAAATTATTTTTAACTACCTAGGAATGGTTTTCTATTCATCTAATGCAACAAAAAATAAATAACATGTTTTAAAAAAACATAGGAAGAAAATTAGAATACTTACCTGGGAATCTATTTTTCCTTCAAAAATCACCTCAAATCCCTTCAAATAGATGGAAATCAATTTGCAACTATTTGGAAGAGTATTTTCCCCTTCTTAGCAAAATATCGTGTGTGTGAATTTTGTACCTAGCTGTGGACATAACACTTCAGTAAAACATTAGAGGTTAGCAAAATTAAAATATGCAAGAAATTGAAACTAAGCTAACCAGACGATTTACTGCCTTCTAGTAGGTGTGAGTATGGTATTCTAAGATTAGACTGAGATTAGTGACAATGCAACACCTAAACGAAGGATTTGGATGCAAAAGATGAATAACTGTATGAATGTAGATTTAATCTATTTTTTTGTATTTTCTATGCAATATGATGAAAAAATTGATATAAAATCTAATCTAGAATGTATGAAACTGATATGCCAATTAATCTAAGAATGAATGCTATGCTATTAAAAAAACTATGAATGCTATGCTATGAAAATGGATAATCTCACAAATCGCCTGTTGGAAGAGCTTGATTCTTCGTATGTAATTTTGCTAGAGTAATTGTGCAAATTCAAGAGATTGAGAGATTGAGAGATATGAAAATGTGCAGCTAGGAGAGAGATTATGAAGAGCTGAGCCTTGATTTTATAGAAATCGAGGGCTTTGAGGATGCATGAGAAAAGCCATAAATCACTTTGATCAACTTAGGTTGATTTTTGAGTTAACAAGAAATCATAATTAATTAATCCATAAAAACATGCAAAATCATGCAAAAACAACTTTTTAACTCAAAATAGAGTTTAGATCAATTTTCAACTCATCATTAGATGTTGAGTTTAAATTTAAGATTTAGTAGTTGATTTCTAGTTGACTGTTTTTCTGATTGTGCATAGATAATTAATAATTAATTTTAAAAATAAAGTGATTTATTCTCAACTTAACTAATTTTTAAATTTAAGAATAACTGATGCGTGGATTAATCAATTATTAAATCAAACTTTTATTCAAAACTATATTATTAAATATTGACAACTTAGATTTAATTAATTAAATAAAAATTTAATCAATTATTCGTAGGAGATTTTAATTTATTGTCAAAATTAGGAATAAATAGAATTAAATTTAATTAAATAATTAAGTGGTAGAATTAAAATTAATTAATTAAATATTTATCATATTCAATTAATCAAATTTAGGATAAATATGATTTATTGCCAAATAATATTTAAAATATGTTTAAAATTACTGATTTATGGGTTAATCAATTATTTCAATCAAACTTTATTCCAAAACTATATTGTTAAATTTGACAATTTAATTTAATCAATTAAATAAGAATCCAACTGATTATTTTTAGCAAATTTGATTTATTGTCAAATAAAAACAATATTAATTAGGAATAAATAGAATTAAATCTAATTAAATAATTAAGTGGCAGAATTAAACTTTATTAATTAAATATTCAAAATATTCAATTAAATTAAATTTAGGATAAATAAGATTTATCGCCAAATAATCATTAAATTAAAGATAATTAGGATAATTAGGAATATTCTCTGATGCAGAATTAAGATGAAATCAATTAGGTTTCGATGTTTAGATGTGCCTTAGGTTAGGACTTTGATGTCAATTTCGATCAAATTGATGATGTAGGAGGTTAATGAACCTATAGCCCATTTTTGGGGTATTACATTTTGCCCCTCTTTGAATCACTATGCAAAGTGTAGTGGTTCAAAGAATAATCTGTGTATGATAAAGATGTTTGAGATTGATTTGAAAGATGAACCGATTCTAAGACAAAAATCGATTAAAAGATTGGAAAAAAGCTAATCTAGGTTCAGGTTGACCAAGAATCGTGATGATGCTAGCTATATCAACAATGAACTAGTGATTACGAAGAAGTGTCAAAATGCCTGATTCTGAACCTTATGATTACGAAGAAGTGAGTGACCTAATTCTGGATCTGATTGTCCAAATGAATCAATATTGGTATCACATCTGAATCCTTTAGTTATAAAGAACCAAGGAAATAACACAACTAAACCAATGGTTACGAAAAGCTAATACAGTTTGCAAGATAGATTAGGATACCAGATTGATATGGATCTTGAGAATCTGATATGCCCCAAGTAGTGATAGATTTGCCCTAAGCGGTGAGGACTTTAGATGAGTCAGTAACTAGACGTGGTTGTTGTCTTGATCACTGAAAGAAAATTTTTGATTACAGATTTGATTGATGTGCAATACCATGCCCCCTTCGGGATGAAAATCAAAATCTGACAAGAAAAGCCAGCGTTATATAGTTTAGAAGCATGTTAATTGATTTGAGAATTGGTTATACACGTCTGAGAATGCGTTCTGCATCATTTAAAAGTCTCAGAGACCAAGTTTGACTGGGTTTGACCATGAGTTGACCAAGTTGAAATTTTGATAGTTTGATGTAAGATAATCAGTTAAGTTGAAAAATAGATTTCTTTGATGATTGAAGGTCGATTATGCAAGCAGTTGACAATATAGATGATCTCAGATTTGATTTTGATCCCGAAAATGGATTCTACTTGCTGTTTCGTTGGAGGGACCTTCGTATGAGATTCAACTCTTGTTTAAAGATGTCTAGCATGTTGCTTGTGAAGAATCATTTAAGTGGTCAAACAATTTGTGAGATCATGCAAATATGCAAAGTGCAAAGTGACATGCAGAATGAAGTGCAAACCTAAGACCTAGGACCTAGTCACTGATCATGTGTTGGTCTTTTTCATCATTGAATTTTTAGGTAACCGGATAAATCAATACAATGTCCACTAGTTATGAAACCATAGACATATGAATATCAATTTGTATGCTCAAAATTCAATACAACGCCCATTGGCTAGACAACCATGGACATACGAATATTGATTTTATTTTCAGAATGTCAGATTAGATATAAGCACCAAGGCATAAATGCTAGGATGACTTGAATATCATGTCCATTTTGATATAGCAATTTGTATAAGCATCAAAACATAAATGTCATGATGACCCGAATATGCCTTGTATTACAAACACATCAAGCAGTCGAGAGATCATTCTAAATCCATTGTGAATTACCTGTAGTGACCCTTTATCATTCACATCTTTAGGTAAGATCACGTTTCACAGTAGGAGTAAATAATCACTCAAAAAGATAATAGTTAGATCAAACTTCCTTGATTTTTCTGGGTATCAATGGTCAAGGTACACATGGCCATCCAATATGAGATGGAGGCTCTTACAAATGGACACCATTTCAATCCAAAATTTCCAAAGTTGTTAGATTTTCACATACAAATAGAAAATAAAGAAAATATTATGCCCCCAGTCACCACTCTCTAAATCCTGTAAAGGACATCATCGAAGAGCTTGAAAGGACACAATATGCAGAAATCTCAATGCGAAACAGTAAGCATACAAGGAGATAAAAGCATGTGAAGCACAAATTGTTTTCAGTTTTTATTTGTTGTTTTTGTAGTTCATTTGTTTTTGATTGCAAAATCCTTTCTAGAGAGGAGATTGACTGATTGACTTGGATGAAGCTTCAAAGGACCTTGACTATATATGACTCGTTTGAGGTATACTGGAGACCATAGGATATGACATTGATTGCCCCCAAGTGTTAGACATTGATAGGATACAAACGCTTTTGCTGATTGGTGTACAAAATGACTTATTGAAAACAGGAATGTGGAAACAAATCGAGAGATATGTAAAAACTAAAGCAGGACTGAAAGATGGGAAAGACCAAGATTACACTGATAGATGGAGCATTTTGAACAAGTGGCACCCGTTTGCTAGGGTTTCACCATCTTGGCAGAGATTCTATTTTTGCTACCAAGGCGCCTATTTCCAAGTTTTCACCAAGACACTTTTTCTTTTTCTTCTTTTTTTTGTATTTTTCATTTTTCAAATTTCTTTTGTATTTTTTCATTTTTAAAATTTTTTTGATATATTTTTACTCTTTTTTATTTTTTTTGTGAATCATCAAGGTGCCTATTGCTAGGTTTTCACCAAGATGTTCCTTTTTTCAGGACTTTTTCATATTTTTAGATTTTTTCAGGACATTTCACCATAGACTTAATGCCTTAGGCATAGAATTTCTTCAGATGCAGAATGTTGATTGGTTTTCAGAGCTGTTCTCCTTCAGTCGTTGAGAGTTGATAAGCTCCAGAGCCAAAAGTAGTAGTGATTACAAAGGGACCTAGCCAATTGGGTTCAAACTTTCCCTTGCGCTCTCTATGTGATTTATTTTTAGGATTCTCTCTCAAGACTAGATCGCCAACCTGAAATTCTCTGTGTCTAACTTTCTTGTTGTAGCCTCTAGAAATTCTCTTTTGATATACTCTGAGATGATCATATGCTGCTTGTCTGCGCTCATCTAGTAGTTCAAGTTCTTGCAACCTAGACACTTTTTAGTTATTAATAGACCATGCATTTTGATTCTTAGTGATGAGATTTCAACCTCAATAGGTAGTACCGCTTCAGACCCATAAACTAAAGTGAATGGTGTAGCCCCAGTGGGTGTTCTAATACTTGTTCTGTAGGCCCAAAGAGCTGGATTGACCAGTCTCTTCCTATTTTATTAATTTTTCTATGCAATATTTTCAATAAATTCGTATTGGATGCCTCTGCTTGTCCATTCCCTTGTGGATAGTAAATGGATGACCAATGTTGAGTAATCTTGAATTTAGCACATAAGGAATCTAGGTCCTTGTTCTTGAATTAGCCACCATTATCTGTGACTATAGAGTGTTTGATACCATATCTGCAAATGATGTAGTTCAATATGAACATAGATATTTGTTTACCAATTGCTTGAGTTAGAGGAACTGCTTCTACCTATTTTGTGAAATAATTTGTAGCTGTGATTATATGGGTATGTCCATTAGAAGAATGAGGATGTATGGTTCCTATAAGATCAAATGCCCATTGGTGGAAAGGCAATTGTGTAGTAAAGGGAATTAGATCTCTCCCTGGTGCATGCATTAGGTTACCATGTACTTGGCACTATTGACAATTCTTAGCAAACTTGATTGCATCTTTTTCCATTTCAGGCCAATAGTACCCAGCCCTAATAAGTTTTTGAGCTAGTGTTAAACCGTTTGAATGTGATCCACATATACCGTCGTGGACTTCCTCTAATGCATGTTGAGACTCTTCACATTCTAAACACCTAAGAAGTGTACCATCTAGACCTCGCTTATACAGATTGTTACCAATGATGACATACCGGGATGCATTATGGGTAAGGTATTGTTTCTCATGGCAGTTGAAGGTGTTGGGAATGATTCAGTCGTGGAGATAGGAGAAAAGGTTCTTCTATCAAGATGAATCATGACCAACAACAGTGCAGATCATGTGGGTTTTGGGAGAATCATATGCAGGATAAGATAGTGCTTCCACCAGGAACTCATAGCGTAGCTCATGTTCAGGCTGTTACAATAGAGATGATAAAGTTGCCATAGCATCAGTAGCCTTGTTCTTTGTTCTAGGAATTTTCTCAAATGTGATAGATATGAAATATTTCTTGAGATCATCTACCATTCTTTTGTATGGAACTAGCTTTTCATCTTTCCTTTGATACAGATCATTGACTTGGTGTATTACAAGTTGTGAGTCTCCATGAATGTGTAATTCTATCACTCTCCACTCAATTGCTATCTTCGTGCCATTAAGAAGAGCTTCATATTCAGCTATATTGTTTGTACAAGGAAATTTTATTCTGAATGCTTTCGGGATTGAGTATCCTTGAGGTGTGAGGAACAATATGCTTGCTCCAGATCCATTCTGTGTATAGGAGTTGTCAAAGAATAACTTCCATGATCTAGAAGAAAGATTCATGATAGAGGAATCTGGAATTTCATTTGCATTAGTGTATCATCAAAAAATGGTGCGTCAACCAACTGATCAGCAATGACCTGTCCTTTGATAGCTTTTCTTTCAACATATTCAATGTCGAATTCACTTAATAGCATCACCCATTTAGCTAATCTACTTGTGAGGGTAGCTTTGCTTAGTAGGTACTTTAGTGGATCAATCTTTGCTACCAAATGTGTTGTATGTGCCAACATGTAGTGTCTCAGTTTTTGTGATGCAAAGATCACAGCTAGACAAGCTTCCTCAATCATTGAATAGTTCTTTTCATATGCTACCAATGTTCTGCTTATGTAATAAATGGCTCTTTCCTTTTTGCCCTCATCATGCTGTGCAAGTAATGCCCTTGGTGATGTATCTATTGTGGAGACATATAGGATCAATGGTTTCCCTTGAATAGGAGGCATTAGAATAGGAGGATTTGATAAATATTTCTTGATATGATTAAAGTTCTTTTCACATTCCTCATTCCATGCAAAAGTCACACCTTTATGTAATGTTCGTGTGAAAGGTTGTGAGATGTCTGCCAGATGAGATATGAAACATCTAATAGATTGTACTCTTCCTTGTAATGTCCTCATTTGACTAATATTCTTAGGAGGTTGCGTCTCCATGATAGCTTTAACTTTAGCAGGATCAACTTCAATGCCCTTCTTTGAAACAATGTAACCTAGGAGCTTTCCATAAGTGACACCAAAAGAACATTTCTTAGGGTTGAGCTTGAGACTAAAATTCTCCATTCTATCAAGTATCTTGCTTAAATAATTTAGATGTTTAGATCTGATCATAGATTTCGCTAAGGTATCATCAACATAGTCCTCCATAGTTCGATGCATCATATCATGAAAGATAGATGTCATAGCTCTTTGATATGTAGCACCAACATTCTTCAAACCAAATGGCATGATGTTCCAAAAAAATGTACCCCATGCACATGTGAAAGCAATTTTCTCTTGATCTTCTGGAGCAATTTTTATTTGATTGTAGCCATAAAAACCATCCATTAAAGAATACATCTCAAAGCTCGCAGTCATGTCCACTATCATATCAATGTTAGGTAGCAAAAAATCATCCTTAGGGCATGCTTTATTGACATCTCTAAAATCTATGCACACTCTTACAGATTTATTTGGTTTTGAAATAGGTACAATATTAGAGATCCATTCTACATAATCAATGACTCGGATAAATCCAACTTTTAGGAGCTTCTCTAATTCAGTTTTAACCAAGAGTGCAACATGAGGATGCATCTTTCTTAACTTTTGTTTCACAGGTTTTACTCCAGGAGCAATAGATAAATGATGCATTATGAGATCAGGATCAAGTCTAGGCATATCTGAATACTTCCATGCAAAGTTGATCTTCTTTTCTGTCAAGAATTTTGTAAATGCTTTCTTCTCTTCTTTTGATAAGGATTGTGCAACATGAATCAATTGTAGTTCTTCTGTTGTACCCAAGTTGATAGATTGAGTGGGATCAATGAGAATTGGAGATCTATCCTATAAATGACTCGGAATGACATCAAATATCTCATCCTTAGGCACCTCAGAGAGGTTTTCACCTTCAGATACATCTTTTTTCTTTACTATTTTTGGTTTTGAGACTGCCACAAAGTGGTTTTCACCCTCAGAACTCCTTTTATTTTTATTTTTGTTCTTTTGACTAAGATATTTGATATCCGACTCTATCATGCTAACACTCGATTCACTAATGGAAGTCATCACAGGCTCAACTACATTGAGATAGAAAGAAAGGGCATAGTCATTAGGAAAAGTATAGATATCTTGGGTTAGATTCGTGGAAGTTTGGTCAAGAAGTTCAGGATGTTGGATAGTCAAAGTAGGATAGGCTTGGGAAATGGTGTTTACAGATATGGTTATGTCATCATTAGTCCTAACCTGACTCTCAAGATCGAAGGTGATGCTACAACTCAAGACATCCTATACGCGAATAGGCTCAATGTCATCATGGGATCCCACTTCAGCCATAGGTGGCTCAGACTCGTCAAGTTCAACATTTCATTCTAGACTTACGTTGGGTGTAGGCACGTATTGGTGAATAATATCAACATGTTTTTCTGTAATAAGTTCATTTGGTTCTGGAATGACTCCCCATTCATAATCATTAGATTCATCCTCTGTCTCCTCATCTAGGCCTCTAGGAAATCTAAGAACATGTGTAAAATTAGGGCGAATACCCCAAGCAAGATTTCCTTCAGATTTAGTTTTGAATTCATACTCATGAGAGTTTGTCTTAGAATCACTGGACCACTCCCAGTGTTCAGCTATAGTGATAGTCTTACCTTCCTCTTTGTTTGTTTCAAGATCAGTTGGTTCTTGTGGTGTAACTATCTTTTGTTCCTGTTCAGGTTTAGAATTGTCAACATAACTTAGGCATTAGGGCTACACGATAATTCTATCCTGACAATGGAAACCTCCTCGAGCTATGGGTGGACTCCGAATAAGGAGGAATCTCTAGATTCTAGGCCGGTTCCTATTAAATATAGGACATCACCTCCTGATCTGTAACTTGTTGGCAAAAGGGAAAAAAAAACTTCTAACTGAAAATAGATTACGGTGATACACCAAGAAATGTTTCAAAATTTGCAAAAAAGATAAATCATTAATCCTAACTCATAAATGAATATCTTGATACTTCAAATCTCTGCTCAACATATAGGTTAAAAAAACTTACTATCAGGGTTATACCACGAATAGCTTGAATAGTCAACAGACATACATTTCTCATACAAGGCCTTTAAGCAATTGATTACCTTAAGAAGGAACATAAATCTACTCACTTCCTTTGGACAATAATGAATTTAGCACTTGTTAGAAAAGATGAAGACACGATCCTTTATCAAAACAACTCCACAAATATGAATAAAAAATCTTTGGTTCATTCCCTCCAAAATCTGACAAAAGTGATTACAAAAATGGCTTACAAAGCACCCAGGAACAATAATTTCTCTATATGCCATCTCTCCAAAATCTGCAACCCCTAAATTGATCATCCAAAATCAATTTTATATCCTCCCTAAGCTTCAAATCCAAAAATCTAACCCCACAAAAATGTCCTAAAATTGGCCAAAACATGCCAATAATCAAGCCTATGCAAACTCCACTCTAAGTGCCCCTTAAATATTGGCTTATACCAAGGACTTAATCCTTTTACAATTCCTTACCAATATTTAAAATATACTTAATATTAGATAAAATCTAATATCAAATAACTTAACTATTCAACTCCTAACCTAGATAAAAAACTCTAAATGTGAAACATGCACAGTGGAGAAAGTCGACATGACTATTCAATCCACTTGCAATATAATACCATATTTGAGGACATGAAAGTCTGAGGTGGCACTATACTATTTTCGAAGCTCTGCAGGAATGTGACATTTTCATTAATGGGATTGAATGCCGCTCTTCTTGTGGACTCCAAATTGTTATGTTCATTTTGTTCTTGACACTTGTGCTTATCTCATTCTTCGTAGAGAAGAATAGGGAAGATGAAACCCTAACTTGTAAGAAGGCCTTCAAATTTTTTTGATGAAGCTCGACATATTGGCTGTGAATGAATCTTTCTGTTGAACTCAAGCTTACTGCTACCCTAGAGATCACTGGTATTCCTCACTGATTGTGCATTTCAATCAGAGAACTCAACACTTGGAAAACTCAGGTTGACTAAAATCTTCGATGACTTTGGCAAGCAGCTGTAAGTTATCTTCGAGCTCGGTTTATCTCTTGGAGATTTATTTTTATTGCAAAGTTGTTTTGAAATCTTGGGCTACGAATGTGAATCATAGTAGTGACTGGTATATATCTATATCTTGTTTTCATCATGCACAAACTCATCTTTTCTGAGACTTTTCCCTTTATTTATCTACAAGCCGCAAGCTCCAAGTCGATTCTATGTTGACAGTCTCATGACTGGTGTTCTCTTGTACTTTTTTTTCATTTGTATTTCCAATACTCGAACTGTGACTTGAACCTTGCACAATATCTTGACTCGCTATTTATATCATGTGACTGAAACTGCTCTTTGTTTTATCTGCAAGTCGCGAGCTCCACACTATGATCCATGAACTCTATTATTTTATTTTTTTACTTCTTTTATGGGTTCAAAGCTATGAGCTCAAACCTCTTCTTGCTAGCAATTATGGCTTCATGACTAGTGCAACTTCCTCTTAACTGGTATAAAGTCGTGTCTGCTGGCATGATATCAGGCTCTTGAGTTTTTTACCAAAGAAAATAAACCCTTCATACCATTTGATAACTTGTAGTCCAGTATATAGCTTGTGGTTTTGAGTGTAGTCGACTGTTGCTCTTTCATCCCGTGTGCTTATAACTAAAGCTCAACTTCACTTGTGACCAAGAATGAACTCGGCTTGACTGAGAGCTCACTGATATTGTGTGCATTGAAAATTGACTATTTTTGAAGAGATGTGCTTGTCTCGACTTTACTCTAGCCTTTGACTGGTAGACATTTCATACTTTATGTTGTGTAACATGAAGCTTGTTTTGCACATTTTGTTCACACAGTCCACACTTACGTGGACATTTTAAATTTACTACCAATCAATGGACTTACTAAATTCGATCTCTTTTCTTCAGCATATGACAAAACCTGATTTAAACATGTTTTCTACAGTTTGTACATAAACTGTAACTATAGCATATAACATCCACACTATTACATTCTGCTAACATGAATAAATCTGTGTAATATCGATAGTGAATTTGATGAACTGGTGAACTCGTTCTTGAAATTAGAAAATGAAACCATATGTTATGAGTTCAGCAATGACAGATAGTTGCTCCAGGAAACCATGACTTCATTGATAATATGAACCAGGCCAAAATCTCCTCTAATGGCTTACTAAAGTTGCAAGGTTATGACTAAAAAATGTTAAAATATATATTCAGTTATAATCAAAACTATAACATCTTTCAATCATAAACTTCGCAAACCTTAGAGGGTAATTAAAAACATGACTGAGAGATGCTCAAGAATAACAGTCATTTATTCCACAATAGATAAGTACTTTTATCCTTATCATATTTCTCTGTTAGCTGTACATATTCTATTCCAGCTTATACATATTTTGTACTTTCTGCACAACTTGCATCCTATTTGATTTTGTAACTTTTAAATTTCAACTTTTAGCATTATAGCTCCTGCAGCATGTCCACTATTAACAATTCTTTTTGATGTTGAATCTACACTTAAAATATGATAAGTACAACAAGATGAAATGTTTGTTCACTATTTATGAAGTTTGAGCACGGGCTCGTGACACTCAAAAACACCAAAATGCTACTTAATGAGGTTCAAACACGGGTTCGTGACACTCACTAAAAACAAATTGTAAACATTTTATAACTTTATGGCTCAATCTTGAAGCACTCTTTCTGTATTCAGCAACAATAATGATATTACTTGAAAATGTACCTTTGAAACAACAAGGACATATTATACCAGTATTTATGCAGCTGCATTTTGTAACTTGAACTTTGAATATTGGGAACACCTGGCACTTCCTGTAGCACTTTAATCATGGAAATTCAGCTTGATCTGCATCTTTGACAATGACTGAATATGAAAACCAGTCAACTATTTTCTGCAAAATAATTTGTTAAACTCTCAAACAACATCATTATGAAATGATTAGATTAGTGAACATAATAAACAACTTGTAAATTTACTTTCAAACCATTATGTTCACTAATCTAGCCATGAACTGCATTATCTAAAAAAGGTTTCTCAGTTTGAAACATACTAAGTCCCTTTAATTTAGACACCTGGTTAATAAAAGGACAACATACACGACAGTGATCATAAATAGTAAAAGGTTTCATGTTAGAAACAAGTCCTTGTAATACTACCTTGCAGTGAGTGTCAGTGTACATTTCCTTATTGCTTTTAGTTTTCCAGATTGATATGCAGTATTGAAAACTTGATTGCTAGAGTATGTTATTTGTTTCTCATGTATTGCTTAGCTCCCATAGAGGCAATGCATGGGACCCATATTCCATACTTCAATATTTCTTTCAATTCTACAAATGTACTCTACTTATTGATATGAAATATGAAACAAGAAAGGACATTTGTATACTACATTGAATTTGAATGCACAATGTAATGATCATTTATGAATTTTAAAATTTTTCTGGAATAGTGATCAATACTTAGAGTACAATGATGACATCTAGAATGAATGCAATAATGGCATGTAAACTAACAAAACTTGCAAGGTAGTGTTAATTAGACAAACAAATGCAACCTTTTCCTATTTATGCTTATTGTATTGTATGTTGTATTTTTTAGTAACAATTTTGGTGACTTCTACTGGATGTTTGCTTGCTAGACATGATCTGTAGACTTATCATAGGGAAACAAAAATTAGGAAAATTGAAACCATGAAAGCAACCATTATTGAAATGAAAATGCACCTAAACTAGACTCAATGCAACCTAGAGACCTAGTGCTTTGGACAACACTTATTGAATTTGAAAAACTGAACCTAACCTAACCCTCAAAGAAAAGCTTAAGGTGTATTCAATTAATTGGAATCTGCAAATCTTTTTCTGTAGTTGTGGACAATTGAAAAACATTGTTCTCCTTACAAGCTGTTATAACAAAAGGGCTTGACCAAAAATTATCAAGTTTATCATGCTACCCTAGCCTGCTCTTTAGTACATCCCACTTGAGTACTAGATCACCTTCTTTGAATTCTCTAAACTTAGCTTTCCTATCAAAAGATCTCTTAGTCTGTGCTTGCTTCAGTTCCATTGTTTCCAATTCCTTTCTCCTTTCCTCTTCAAGCTGTAATAAATTAGCATACCTTAGTTTAAGGGAATCCTCTTCTCCAAATAGTAACATCTGATCAACCAACTGTAAGGCTGTAAATTTAGTAGAAATAGGCAATCTAGTCTCTTTACCATAAACGAGGACATAAGGGGAATTCCCAATTACCTATTTAGATGTAATCCTATCTAGCCATAAGGATGCCTTCAATTTAGAATGCCAATCCCTCTTATTCTCCTGCAAAATCTTTTTGATAATTCTAATTAGATTTTTATTAGTAGACTCTGCAAGACCAGTACCTTGAGGATAATAGTTAGAAGAAGTATTTAAATAAATCCCCTTCTTCACAACCCATTCTATAATAGCCAAACCAATAAAAGCCATAGCATTATCAAAGATAATTGATTGAGGGACTCCAAACCTGGTCACAATATCTTCATAAAATTTTAACGCAATAGGTCCAATAGCCTCTTTTAGTGCAATTGCTTTAGTCCATCTTGTGAAATAATCAATAGCAGTCAAAATCCATTTATGACCTGCACTAGAATTAGGATGAATAGGACCAATAAAGTCCATTCCCCACTTAGCAAATGGCTGATCCACCACAATTGGCTTTAATGGCAATGCTGCTAGCTTTTGTTTACCTACAAAAATTGCACACTTCTGACATTTTCTGGCCCAAACATGAGCATCCTTAAATAAATTAGGCCAATAATAACCCACCCTTAGTATTTCCCAAGTTGTAGTCTTAGGATTAAAATGTCCTCCACAAGATCCATCATGAAATTTAGATAAAATTCTGTCTTGATCTAGTGAATCAATACATTTAAGAAACATTCCAGAATAGTCCTTCCTATAAAGTATACCACCAATAAGAACATAGGAAATAGATTGTAACCTGCAATATCTCCTCTTTGCCTTATCAAGATTATTTGGGCATTGTCCAGTTTGCAAGAATCTTGTCATATCTGATAACCAAGTTGTAGGATCATTGAATAATACAACATCACCTTGTAAATTTTTAGATTCTTTAGAAGCTTCAACTTGTTCTTCATCTTCTGCCATTTGAGCACAAAGGCCCTTGCCTCTAATTAGCTTAGTCACATGAATCTATACATCATATTCCATAATCCTTGTTATCCAACCAACCCTCTTTTCATTAATATCTTTGTTCAACAAAAACTCTTTGATACTAGGATGAGCAACCATTAGGTGTACTTTATTTTTGGCAATTAAATGCTTAAACTTCTTCAAAGCTTTAATAATAGCTAGTACATGCTTTTCAATAAAACTGTACCTTTTCTCATAATCATCCATACCTTTGCTGAAAAAAGCAACTGGCTACTCCTATTTTTCATCATTCTTTTGAACAAGCATTGCTGAAATAGTATCAGAACCACCATAGGCATATAGAATAAAATCTTTAGTAAAATCAGGATTAACAAGAGTAGGGGCTGAAGACAAAGCCTGTTTTATCAATTCAAAATTTTTTTTCCCTTCATCAGTCCAACTGAAAGGATCATCCTTTTTAAGCATAGTAGTTAGTGGTTTTAACAGATTTGCAATATTAGGAATAAACCTTCGTACAAAATTTATTCTCCTAATAAAACTCTGCAATCCTTTCTTATGTTTAGGCAATGAAAGCTACAGAATTGCATGAATTCTCTCAAGATCTATTATTGTTCCTTCCTTAGACACCTGGTATCCTAGGAGTTTGCCTTCATGAACTACAAATACAGATTTCTTAGGATTTAAAGAAATCCCAAATTCTCTACATCTCTGTAAAATCTGTCTCAAATGATCAATGTGCTGGTTTGCAACCTTGCTGTAAATTGTCACATCATCTAGGTACACTAGAACAAACTTATACATTAAGTTCTTGAAAGCCATGTCCATTTCTTTCTGAAAAGTGGCTCCAACATTTGATAATGCAAATGGCATTCTTTTGTAAGCCATGGTACCCCATTTAGTCGTAAAGGTTGTTTTAAATTGATTAGATTCTTTGACTAAAATCTGGTTGTAACCAAAATATCGGTCTAGGAGTGAAAACCTTTCAGAACCTGAAACATATTGCAAGATCTATTCCATGGAAGGAAGAGGGTGTCTATCTTTCAGAGATGCCCTATTAAGGTCTCTAAAGTCTACACAAAGTCTTATCTCTCCATTCTTCTTCCTTACTGGAACTAAGTTAGAAACCCAAGATGTATGCTTAATAGGAAATATAATACCACCATCTAGGAGTTTTCTTAGCTCTTTTAACATTAATGGCTCTAACTTGGGGTTTATAGGCCTTTGCCTTTATCTAATTGGCCTAGCATTAGGCTCAAATTCTATAGTATGTTGGGTTAATTGGGGATCAAATCCCTTCAGATCAGAATAGTCTCATGCAAAAACATCATTATATTCTTTAAAAAGATCAATAAACAACTCTTTTTCTTTAGGAGAATTAATTTTGCCAACCTTCAACCGCTTATCTCTGAAAATTTCCACTTCCTCATAATGATCTTCTTTAATCAGCAAGCTGGTTATACCCTTCCTAAACTAATCATCAGAGTTGAAAGCTGATTCCAGGTTGACCAATCCATTTGGAAGCTTGTTGGTTTTCAACTGAATAATCTGGTCTTCCATTTGCTGAATGTTTTTGTTACTTCTAGAAGCTGAGAAACCATCTATTTTTGTCAAAAAACTTAAGATATGTTCATCAGTATTGAACACTTGCCAACAAGTGTCATTATCTAGAATGGATGGCCTAACAATTATCTTAATATGTGATTGGTCTAAAATCAGTCCTTTATTTTCTGTTATTGCAACATGAGCACCAATACCAGCTAGTCTATTAGCATGCAGATTTTCCCTTCTAGGAATTGAAATTAGGTTGAAAGCATCAAATTCGTCTAGAATTTTAGAAACTCTAGATTTATACATCTTAAGCAGATCATTTTTAATAGTATTGATACCTCTCACCTTCTTAACAATAAGCTCACTATCTCCAAATGCTCTCAAACACTTAATACCTCTCAATCTTTCCCATTCTAGCCCCTGAATCAAACTTTCATATTCAGCCACATTGTTAGAACAAGGAAAGGACAACTTGAATGTAGCATAAAATCTATCACCATCAGGTGATACCAAAATAACCCCTGGACCAACTCCATCCTTATTCCTTGACCCATCAAAATACAGATCCCAAAGCTGGTTAGATACATCAAATTTAGATTTTAGATCTTTAATCAAATTAGGCACTACTAAATCAGATTCTAAAATCATGTAATTTCCAAAACTAGCATCAAACATATCATCATTCTGTTCATTCCTAGTAGCCCATTTATCAAGAACAATATCTGGATATGCTTCAGTTTGGGTATTATAAGCTGAATAATTAGGTATTCATCTTGATCCATGATCACATAGCTTGCATTAATAGGACTTGAATTATAAGGCTCTATGTGATTTTTGGCCAATGATTCTAATTTTATGGTTACCTTAGTACCATATCTGGTTCTGAAGTACAGATGTGACCAATCTAACGAAAAATAGCCATCTATTTTGGCTGTGAAATCTCTAGATAGACACATAGAAAAATATGTTTGTAAATCAATAACATATATATCTTGTGGTATTGAAAACTTTGAGCAGGAGTGTAAGGTCAAACTTGCATTTTTAATGAATCCTAAGGTCTTAACTAAAGTTTCGTCAAGATGGATGACACCCTTCTCAAGAGGTTCATATTTCAATTTTAGCAAATCTGCTATCTTCTTAGGCATGACAGTGTTGGTTGCACCACTATCAACCATACAGTTATGAACTAATTTTTTTCCAATAATCAAAGAGACATAAAAAGGAGGAAGCTTTTCATTTGTAAGTTTCTTACCTTCCTTTTCAGATGTCTTTTGTACATTTGATGATTTCTTGTCAACATTTATTGTTATTTTTTCAATATTTACAGCCTTCTTGACTTATGGCACTACTTGTTGCTGAACTTTAGCAGGGTTTTTCTCTTCTTTTGGAAACTTTTCCTGAACCTTAGGAGACTCATAATTAGTCATGGCCACACTAGGTGGTTGTACTATTTGTTGTGAATTAACTGCTAGCTTGAACAACTCTTCTTTTAGAATCTCAATCTGTCCTGGAATAGACTAAGTTTCCCATGCAGACAAAGTAACATTTGTTTTTTTCATTGTATCAACAATATTGAATGGAACAACAAACTGTACCTTATGTGAGGACCTAGGTGAACTCTGATCAACATTCCTTTGACTTTGATCTTTATTAGCAGAAATTGATGGATTCTTTAAAATAGAAACTGGTGGAGAAGAAACATTACCAGTAGATTTATTTGCTTCAAGGGCTCTCTTTTTCGCTCTAGTATTTGCTGCAATGGATGAATCTTCATTAAGTCCACAAAATTCTTCCTCTTGCCAATTTAGGAATCCAGTATTTGTAGCACTTTGATCTGGTTGATTTTGGACTTCTTCAATAGACACATTCTGTTGTGAATTCATTGCATTTTGTACCATAAGAGCTTGGTTAAGAATTCCATTAGAACATGTAGACTAATCATGTGGCTCATTGCATGGAAAACACCAGTCATTAGCAATATTGTTCTAAGTAGGAACAATATCTCTAACAGTATTAAGAGGTGTTGGACTGTACTGCCTATTTGGTCTCATATTCCAATTCTGCCTGTTTGCCTCAGTATTTCCTTGAAATTGCTACCTATTGGCCTAAAAATTAGGCTGATTAGGATATTGGGAAGAAGAGCCAACAAATTGATTTTGAATAGCAAGGTTTGTCTGAGCTTGATTCCTCTTAAGGGCCACTGAATCATTACCAAAAGATTGCAAAAAACTTTCAATTTTTTGCTGACTATCCTTAATAGTCTGTAATTCATTTAGAGGAGCTATAGAAGCTATTTATGAGGGTTTATAAGATGGGACATCGGATAATGGTGGAACTACCAATGGCATATTAGATTAATATTAGGAAAGAAAGGCATAGGAGGTCTAGGAGCTATCTTTCCTGCCTGGATAAGACTATTTTTTTCCCTAATAGTAGTATCAAAAGCTTGGGGTAAAGTATTACCCCCCATAGATTGAATCATAACAGAGATATCACTATTCAAACTCTTCAAATAATATAAAAATGTATATTCTGCTGAAGGTCCTACCATAACAGGAATCCGATCCCAAGTTTTCTGAAAATGAAGATTGAAATCACTCATTTCCTCTTGTGGGGCTCTCTTGATTGTAGTTAATTGTTCCACAAGGGACAAGTTATCAGATTTGTCCTCAAAAAAATTAGATAGCCTTTCACCTAGGACATCCCAAGTAGCAATGGAGTCCACCGGGAGAGTTCTGAACCAATCAAGGGCTTTACCCTTAAGGGATGTAGCCAATATCTTCAACACTACATCTTCTTCCATAACATGATGAACATTGCAAAGAGTTGCAACATCTCTGATGTGTTCAATAGTTGTTACTAGCCCTTCTCCAGTGAATGATGGCAAGCCTTTAAGAGTAGCCAATGGAACATTATTATGATTTGCAATCCTCAAAGGACTGCCTTAATTGAATGTAACAAATGGTAGATTCCTAGCCATTGCTTGATATGGAGGAGCTTGTTGCTGAATAGCCGGTGTAACAAAAGGTTGGGCAGGCTGAACCACCTTCCTTTGATAAGTCTTTAGATTATGGGGAGTTTTTGTAGTACCACTTGTAGAAGCCCCAAGAACATAATTATCTATAGATAAATTTTCAACACTTGGAAATTCTGATCCAGTATGATTAGGAACATCTAGATCTTCAGGAAGACCGATCTCTTCAATAATAACCTCAAGTTCCTCTGAATTTGCAGCTTGATTTTCAAAAATAGGATTATCAAATGATGAGAAATCTGAATTCAAAGAAATACCTCTTGGATCTTGTGATGTTCTTCCACCTCTGGATGATCTTCCTCCCCTTCTTCTTGACTGTAATTCCCAATACACAAAACCCTCCTTGTTTGATCTTGTTGGAGTTCTACTCATTAAAATCCACACTAAGAGCTGTAATTGAAATTGAAAACAACCATAGATCCAGCAGCTCAGAACTGAGAAGCAGTTCGTAGTCCCACCGAGTGTGCCAAAAACTGTTCATGGTTTAGAATTGTCACCCTAACTTAGGCATTAGGGCTATGCGACGATTCTATCCCAACAATGGAAACCTCCTCGAGCTGTGGGTGGACTTCAAATAAGGAGGAATATCTGGATTCTAGGCCGGTTCCTATTAAATATAGAATATCACCTCCTAATCTGTAACTTGTTGGGAAAAGGGAAAAGAAAACTTCTAACTGATAATATATTATGGTGATACACCAAGAAATGTTTCAAACTTTGCAGAAAAGATAAATCATTAATCCTAACTCATAAATGAAGATCTTGATACTTCAAATATCTGCTCAACATATAGTTTAACAAAACTTACTATCAGGGTTATACCATGAATAGCTCGAATAGTCAATAGGCATACATTTCTCATACAAGGCCTTTAAGAAATTGATTACCTTAAGAAGGAACATAAATCTACTCACTTCCTTTGGACAATAATGAATTTAGCACTTGTTAGAAAAGATGAAGACAGGATCCTTTATCAAAATAGCTCCACAAATATGAATAAAAAATCTCTAGTTCATTCCCTCCAAAATCTGACAAAAGTGATTACAAAAATGGCTTACAAAGCACCTAGGAACAATAAGTTCTCTATATGCCCTCTCTCCAAAATCTACAACCCCTAAATTGATCATCCAAAATTAATTTTATATCTTGCCTAAGCTTCAAATCCAAAAATCTATCCCCACAAAAATGCCCTAAAATTGGCCAAAACATGCCAGTAATCAAGCCTATGCAAACTCCACTCTAAGTGCCCCTTAAATATTGGCTTATACCAAGGACTTAATCCTTTTACAATTCCTTACCAATATTTAAAATATACTTAATATTAGATAAAATCTAATATCAAATAACTTAACTATTCAACTCCTAACCTAGATAAAAAAATCTAAGTGTGAAACATGCACAGTGGAGAAAGTCCACATGACTATTCAATCCACTTGCAATATAATACCATATTTGAGGAGATGAAAGTCTGAGGTGGCACTATACTATTTTTCAAACTCTACAGGAATGTGACATCTGCATTAATGGCATTGAATGCCGTTCTCCTTGTGGACTCCAAATTGCTATGTTCATTTTGTTCTCGACACTTATGCTTATCTCATTCTTCGTATAGAAGAATAGGGAAGATGAAACCCTAACTTGTAAGAAGGCCTTCAAAAATTTCTAATGAAGCTCAACATATTGTCTGTGAATGAATCTTTTTGTTGAACTCGAGCTTACTACTACACTAGAGATCACTGCTATTCCTCACTGATTGTGCATTTCAAACAAAGAACTCAACACTTGGCAAACTCGGGTTGACTGAAATCTTTGATGACTTTGGCAAGCAGCTGTAAGTTATCTTCGAGCTTGATTTATCTCTTGGAGATTTATTTTTATTGCAAAGTTGTTTTGAAATCTTGGGCTAGGAATGTGAGTCACAGTGGTGAGTGGTATATATCTATATCTTGTTTTCATCATGCACAAACTCATCTTTTCTGAGACTTTTCCCTTTATTTATCTACAAGCCACAAGCTCCAAGTCGATTCCGTGTTGACAGTCTCATGACTGGTGTTCACTTGTACTTTATTTTCATCTATATTTCCAATACTCGAACTGTGACTTGAACCTTGCACAATATTTTGACTCGCTATTTATATCATGTGACTGAAACTACTCTTTGTTTTATCTGCAAGTCGTGAGCTCCACACTATGATCCACGAACTCTATTGTTTTATTTTTTTACTTCTTTTATGGGTTCAAAGCTATGGACTCAAACCTCTTCTTGCTAGCAGTCACGACTTCATGACTAGTGAAACTTCCTCTTAATTGGTATAAAGCTATGTCTACTAGCATGATATCAGGCTCTTGAGTTTTTTACCAAAGAAAATAAACCCTTCATACCGTTTGATAACTTGCAGTCCAGTATATAGCTTACGGTTTTGAGTGTAGTCAACTATTGCTCTTTCATCCCGTGTGCTTATAACTGAAGCTCGACTTCACTTGTGACCAAGAATGAACTCAGCTTGACTGAGAGCTCACTGATATTGTGTGCACTGAAAATTGACTATTTTTGAAGAGTTGTGCTTGTCTCGACTTTACTCTAGCCTTTGACTGGTAGACATTTCATACTTTATGTTGTGTAACATGAAGCTTGTTTTGCACATTTTGTTCACACATCCACACTTACATGGACATTTTAAATTTACTACCAATCAGTGGACTTACTAAATTCAATCTCTTTTCTTCAGCATATGATGAAACTTGATTTAGACATGTTTTCTACAGTTTGTACATAAACTGTAACTATAGCATATAACATCCACACTATTACATTCTGTTGACATGAATAAATTTGTGTAATATCGGCAGTGAATTTGATGAACTGGTGAACTCGCTCTTGAAACTAGAAAAAAAACCATATGTTATGAGCTCAACAATGACAGATAGTTGCTCCAGGAAACCATGACTTCATTGATAATATGAACTAGGCCAAAATCTCCTCTAATGGCTTACTAAAGTTTCAAGGTTATGACTGAAAATGTTAAAAGATATATTGAGTTATAATCAAAACTATAACATCTTTCAGTCATAACCTTCGCAAACCTTAGAAGGTGATTAAAAACATGACTAAGAGATGCTCAAGAATAACAGTCATTTATTCCACAACCGATAAGTACTTTTCTCCTTATGATATTTCTCTGTTAGCTGTACATATTCTGTTCCAGCTTATACATATTTTTTACTTTCTACACAACTTGCATCTTGTTTGATTTTGTAACTTTTAAATTTCAACTTTTAGCATTATAGCTCCTGCAACATGTCCACTGTTAACAATTCTTTTTGATGCTGAATTTGCACTTAAAATATGAGAAGTACAACAAGATGAAATATTTGTTCACTATTTATGAAGTTTGAGCATGAGCTCGTGACACTCAAAAACACCAGAGTGCTACTTAATGAGGTTTGAACATGGGTTCGTGACACTCACTAAAAACAAACTGTAAACATTTTATAACTTTATGGCTCAATCTTGAAGCACTCTTTCTGTATTCAGCAACGATAATGATATTACTTGAAAATGTACCTTTGAAACAACAAGGACATATTATACCAGTATTTATGTAGCTCCATTTTGTAACTTGAACTTTGAATATTGGGAACACCCGACACTTCCTGTAGCACTTTAATCATGGAAATTCAGCTTGATCTGCATCTTTGACAATGACTGAATATGAAAACCAGTCAACTATTTTCTGCAAAATAATTTTTTAAGCTCTCAAACAACATAATTATGAAATGATTAGATTAGTGAACATAATAAACAACTTGTAAATTTACTTTCAAACCATTATGTTCACTAATCTAGCCATGAACTGCATTATCTGAAAAAGGTTTCTCAGTTTGAAACATACTAAGTCCCTTTAATTCAGACACCTGGTTAATAAAAGGACAACATACACGACAGTGATCATAAATAGTAAAAGGTTTCATGTTAGAAACAAGTCCCTTTAATACTACCTTCCAGTGAGTGTTAGTGTACATTTCCTTTTTTTTTTTTAGTTTTCCAGATTGATATGCAGTATTGAAAACTTGATTGCTAAAGTATGTTATTTGTTTCTCATGTATTGCTTAGATCCAATAGGATCTAACCATATTTTCCCTCTTATGCAGATATGAACCCTAGAAACCTAAATGCAAATGAAGACTTGGACTTTGAAGACCTTGGAACCTAAGACCTAGTAGCCAATCAGCTGACAACAAACCAACACAGAGGCAATGCATGGAACCCCTATTCCATACTTCAATATTTCTTTCAATTCTGCAAATGTACTCTACTTATTGATATGAAATATGAAGCAAGAAAGGACATTTGTATACTACATTCAATTTGAATGCACAATGTAATGATCATTTATGAATTTTGAAATTTTTCTGGAATAGTGATCAATACTTAGAGTACAATGATGACATCTAGAATGAATGCAATAATGACATGTAAACTAACAAAACTTGCAAGGTAGTGTTAATTAGACAAACAAATGCAACCTTTTCCTATTTATGCTTATTGTATTGTATACTGTATTTTTTAGTAACAATTCCATAGTAGGTTCTTGTTGTGTGTGTGAATTTTGTACCTAGCTGTAGACACAACACTTCAATAAAACATTAGAGGTTAGCTTAAATTGAAATCATGCAAGTAATTGAAAACTAAACTAACCAGACGATTTACTGCCTTCTAGTAGATACGAGTATGTATTCTCAGATTGGACCGAGATCAGTGACCTTGACGACACCTAAATGAAGGATTTGAATGCAAAATCTAGATATGAGATGAATACAAATTAATCTATATTTTTGGTTTTTCTATGCAATAATATGAAAAATGATATGAAATCTAATCTATATGAAAAACTGATATGCAATACAATTAATCTAACAATGATATGCTAAATATGAATGATCTCACAAAAGTTGTTGATTCACAAAAGAAACTTCAATTCTTCAGATACCAATTCGCCAGCATAAGTTTGCAAATTATGAGATTATTTGTGAAGAGCTAAGACCTTGATTTTATAGAAATCCAGGGCTTTGGAGGTGCATGGAAAAAGCCATAAATCACTCAGTTGATTTTTGAGTCAACAAGGAATTAAAGATAGTTAACTCACAATAAATCATGCAAAAACAACTTTTTGATTTAAATCAGAAGTTGAGATCAGCTTTCAACTCAAAATAGAGTTGAGTTTATTTTTAAAACAACTTGAATTGATTTTCTGATTTATAGTTTAACTATTTTTTGGATGTGCATAATTAATTATGAATTAAACAAATAAATAAAGTGATTTATCCTCAACTTAATTGATTTTAAAAATAAAACAATTGATTTATGGGTTAATCAATTATTAAATCAAACTTTTATTCCAAAATAATATCATTAAATATGACAACTTTTTTTAATTAATTAAATAAGAATTTAATCAATTAATGATAGGAATTTTGATTTATTGTTAAATTTAAATAATAATAATTAGGAATAAATATAATTAAATTCAATTAAATAATTAAGTGGCAGTATTAAATCTAATTAATTAAATATTCATCATATTCAATTAATCAAACTTTAGGATAAATAGGATTTATCACCAAATAATTATTAAATCAAAGATAATTAGGATAATTTTAGGAATATTCCTTGATGCAGAATTTAGGATAATCAATTAGGATTCGATGATGTTCAGATGTGCCTTGGGTTAGGACTTCAATGTCGATTTTGTTTGAATTGAAGATATAGGAGGTTAATGAACCTCTAGCCCATTTTTGGGGTATTACATTTTGCCCCTCTTTGAATTGTTGTGCAGAGCGTAGTGGTTCAAAGACAGTCTGTGTATGATATTGGAACTGATGTTTGAAATTGAGATTGATATGAAGCAGAAACCGATTAATATGAGACAGAAATTGATTGAAATTGATATGAAGGTAATAGGTCCTGAATGACCAAAGATAATGTTAACTATAACAACAAATGAACTGATGATTGTGAAAAAGTGTCAAAACACCTGATTTTGAACCTTATGATTGCGAAGAAGTGAGTGACCGATTCCAGACCCGATTGTCGATAAGAATCACATTGGTATCACATATGAACCCTTCAGTTACGAAGAACCAAGGAAATAACACTAATGAACTGATAGTTACAAAAACTGATACCATTTACAAGATTAAGAGAATACTAGATTGATATGGATCTCGATGAATCTGATATGCCCTGAGCGATGATTGATTTGCCCCAAGCGATGAGGTCTTTTTGATGAATCAACAATTAGACGTGGTTATTGTCTTGATTACTGAGGAAATATATGATTTCCATAAAGATATGATTTCAAATTAGATTACAAACTTTGAATGATGTGCAATACCATGCCCCCTTCAGGATGAAAATTGAAATCTGACAAGAAAAGTCAGTGTTATATGGTTCAGAAGCATGTTAATTGATTTGAAAAATGGTTAAACATGTTTGAAAATGCATTCTGCATTGTTTAGAGGTCCAGAAGACCAAGTTTGACTAGGTTTGACCATAGTTGACCAAGTTGAAATTTTGATAGTTTGATGTAAGATAATTAGTTAAGTTGAATACTGGATTTCTATGATGATGGAAGGTTGATTATGCAAGCAGTAGATCGTCTCGGGTCCAAAACATTTTAAATTGCAATTTTGACATAGTAAATGATCTTAGGTTTTAATATTGATCCTGAAAATGGATTCAGAATGTCGAAATTAGCCAGGGGTGCAATTTTTGTGAAAAACAGAGCACTTTTGAAAATTAGGTCAAAAGCTATATAAAGGCCAGAAGGGTCATTTTCAATTCGTTTCAACTTGTTGACTTTGAAAACTTTATGGAGCACTCTGAGCAAAAATGGCAGACAAAGCGGTAGATCCAAAGGTACCTGTGAGTTTGTATCAATTTGAGCACAGCCAGAGACACCAGAGACCTTGGCAGTACGAACATCTGGTAGGTGGATCTCTGTGCTTTGCTAAAAATTCAATTTTTCCATGTTTTATAGGATTTTAGGAATGTTTTGTATGTTTTTCCATTTTTTAATTTTGCATGCACGAAAACTTGTACGACTCTCCAGCGAGACTCGTACGAATTTTCAACTTGAGCTAAATTGTCGTGTCATAAGTTCCCACGACTCGTATCAGAGGGACCCATGAGTTGTACGATGTTTCATCAAGTCCCTCATAACTCGTACGATGAGGGATTCCTTGTTGTGCCACTATTATTTGTCGTATGGTATGATGTAGAAAGTCGTACGACTTTTCATGCCAGTCTGAAGTGTCGTATGGAAAATAGTGAGCTTAAAATGCTGTATTAGGTCAAATTTTTTATTTTTCTGATCTTTGAGCCTAATTGCTGACCTGTTAACCTACCTTCTAAAATACTGAACTGCCCCATTTCTACCCTTGGAACCTATTCTATGACCCAATTACTGATAGGATTCCCCGTTTCTATGTTGTGTAGGTCATATATCCAGATGTACATGTTTGAATCTCGCATCCTGCTACGCAGAGATTATGTGTGTCCTTTCCAGACCCTATGAGGGTCCACCTTGCTTCTGGTGGATTCAAGTACTTGATATATTTACCCGAGATTAGGGTAAATCATGAACTTTTGACTGCGCTGATTGAAAGATTCGACTCAGAGACACAAACATTTCACTTGCCGGCTGGGGAGATCACTGTTACCTCTGAGGATGTGTATCGTATACTGTGCATTTCATTCCATGTAGGCTGGCGACTAGAGTATGTGAGTTCAGGGAACTCAGGCCTATTAGCTTTTAGATGTCTCTTCAAAGATGATACTCAGATGACGGCCTCCATTTCCTATGAGACCTTAGTGCAGAGATATGGACAGACACAGCAGCTGGAGTGCATCATTGCCAGGATGATTGGTGGTATTATCATGTTTGACCGTTAGCAGAATGGTCTTTTGATGGGCTGGGCCCCTATGGTAGTACATTTGATGGCCACTCCTTTTGAGTTGGCATGGGGTCAGTGTCTATTAGCTCACATGGTCTCCGAGATGCATGAGGTAGTGTATCAGGAGAGCAAGTCTTTTTTTGTAGGAGCTCTAGTTCTACAGATATGGGATATTCCAGTGTTGAGACCTGTATGTACTTCATAGTGGTAGCCTCAGGAGCTTGTCATTTATATATATGCCGGATATGTCATTTAGGGATGGATGGGCCACACTGAGTACTGGAGGCAATGCTTTGATGATATGACATTTGTGTGCTAGAGACCATATGTAGCCATTGAGCCTTGGCCTACTGCTCGAGAGCAGTTTAGTTACTTTTTTCAGAGCCATGTACTGATTGGGAGGTCATCCTCCACTATAGAGAGGTTCCTTATTACCAAGGTTTGGTGGTAGTATGGGTGAGTACAAGATGCCCCAGAGGATTATGCTACATATGCATGGATAGGGCATGAGATTGGACTTGGATGGACACAGAGGCTCTCTTATGCTTTATGTTCACAGGAGTACAGTGCTATTGTCGGTAGAGATTGGGAGTACATACAAGATGTACTCGATGCTGGTGTTACTAATGGATTCATTTCCTGGCTTGCTGACCATCCCATTCATATATTTTCTGATCTGACCAAGCTGATACCCTCCATGGAGGAGGCGATGGACGTTACAAGTGCTCTGATGGGATAGGGTCCTAGACCTACACAGGCTCCCATGATACATCCCACACCTCCAAGACCCAGAGCGATGGCTCCACCATAGAGACCATCAAGACATATGAGGCCCCCTTAGCCCACTAGTTCTATAGTAGGTAGATCTTTTGGTTCTCACAGACGGACTAGGGGAGAGGGTGGTACATTAGGTGGAGTTGGTTTAGCTAATGAGGTACTAGCAACCAAGTAGGTGGTAGGTGGAGATACTGATCCCTTTCAGGATGGTACTGGATTTGATTTAGGTGCTGAGATCAGATGCCATAAGGCACAGAGGGTAGAGACCACAGAGCAGATTGCCCTAGATACTGAGATGCCAGACGTTGATCCTACTGCTCCTCCTACTCCATAGGAGACTATCAGACTGCTCAGTGCATAGGTCAGGGACCTGAAGGTGCATAGTGCTTGATGGGAGGAGCGATACATAGATGCAAATAGACAGTGGACTGAGCTACGTGTGGAGGTACAGAGATTATAGGCAGAGGTGATTCATCAGACCTCACAGGCAGCTTACTATGTGTCCACATATTATACAGTTGTTCCTGCTGCATAGAGAGTTCCCTACTATTCACAGTACATGATGTCATCAAAGAGAGCCAGAGCACCCAGAGCAGAGGTGGTACCAGATGCACCACCACCTCCTCCACCAGGTGCAGAGGATTAGGCTGAGAGCTGATCGATTTGTGATATGTTCTGACATTTTTGATCTTTTGATTTTGATATACTGTTCTGATTCTGATAGCTCAACTGAGCTCATTCTTTTGTACACTGTGCCAGTGAGATTTTTGATATATATATGAGATTGATATTTTGGTTGTGACTTCATGTGTACTTGTCATGTTTTGATTTATGATGATATCATGTGATGCTTATGCTATGAGTAGAGTAGAATGTATGTATGGATATATGTAATGCAATGATTTCTTTCAAATGTATGGATGTTATGCAAATGTATTTGATTATGGAAATATGTATGTATGATTTATGCTTATGCACATAGATGTAGTGTAATGCAACAGATGATTATGATATGCAAATGCAACGATTCACATGATATGTTTTACAGGTATTGATGAAGACAAGTACTCAATCTTATGTCAAAAAGGATGTTTAACCCAAGATGATAACTGCTTGCGATTCTATGAAGAGACCTTCAAGTTAGGTTTCAGCTCTTGTTAGATTTGAATAGGCAATTGAATAATTATTTTAAGCATTGAAGTTTGTTTAGCCATTTGTGAGATCATGCAAACATGCAAAATGCAAAGAAACATGCAAAATAAAATGCAACCTAAGACCTAGGACCTAGTCACTGATCATGTGTCGGTCATTCTCATCATTGAATTTTTAGGTAACCGGATAAATCAATACAATGCCCACTAGTTATGAAACCATAGACATATGAATATCAATTTGTATGTGTAGGAATCAATAAAACACCCACTGATTAGGAAACCATGGATATATGAATATTGATTTTGTTTTTGGAATGTCAGATTAGATATAAGCACCAAGGCATAAACACCAGGATGACCTAAATATCATGTCCATTTTGATATAGCAATTTGCATAAGCATCAAAACATAAATGTTGTGATGACCTGAATACACCTTGCATTCAAACACATCAAATAGTCAAGAGATCATTCTAAATCCAATGTGAATTACCCATAGTGAACCTTTATCATTCACATCCTTAGGTAAGATCACATTCCACAATAGGAGAAAGAACTCACTAAAAAAAAAAGACAATAGTTAGATCAAACTTCCTTGAATTTTCTAGGTATCAATGGTTGAGGTACGGATGGCCATCCAAGTCAAGATAGAGGCTCTTACAGTCAGACAATATTTCAATCTAGAATTTCTAAAGTTGTTGGATTTTCACATACAAGCAGAAGACAAAGAAAAGATTATGCCCCCAGTCATCACTCTCTAAATCCCGTAAAGGACATCATCGAAGAGCTCAAAAGGACATAATATGAAAAAATCTCAATGCGAATCAGTAAGCATACAAGGAGATAAAAGCATGTAAAAGCATAGATTGTTTTCATTTTGAGTTTGATGTTGATTGTGTTGTTGTAGATGCAAAATCCTTTCTGGAGAGGAGACAAACTGATTGACTCAAATGAAGCTTCAAAGGACTTTGACTAGATATGATACGTCTAAGATACATTAGAGGCCATAGGATATGACATTGATTGCCCCCAAGTTTGAACATTGATTAGATACAGATGCTTGAGCTAATTGGCATACAGATTGAGTTATTGAAAATAGGAATGTGAAAACAAACCGGGAGATATGTACAAACTAAAGCAAGACTGAAAGCTGGAAAAGACCAAGCTTGCATTGATAGATGGAGTGTTTTGAAATAAGTGGCTCGTTTGCCGAGTTTTCACCATCTTGGTAAAGATTCTATTTTTGCTACCAAGGCGCCTGTTTCCAAGTTTTCACCAAGGCACTTTTTTTTTTCTCTTTTTTTTTTTTGTACTTCTGATATTTTTTTAACTTTTTTTTGCAAATCATCAAGGTGCCCATTGCTAGGTTTTCACCAAGATGTTCATTTTTTCAGGACTTTTTCTAATTTTTCTAATTTTTTCAGGACATTATACCATAGATTGAATGCCTTAGGTGTAGAATTTCTTCAGATGGAGAACGTTGATTGGTTCTTGGAGCTGTTCTCCTTTAGTCATTGAGAGTTGATAGGCACTAGAGCCAAAAGTAGTAGTGATTCCAAAGGGACCCAGCCAATTGGGTTCAAACTTCCCCTTGCGTTCTCGATGTGATTGATTTTAGGATTCTCTCTCAAGACTAGATCACCAACCTGAAATTCTCTGTGTCTGACTTTCCTGTTGTAACCTCTAGACATTCTCTTCTGATATAATTTGAGATGATCATATGCTTCTTATCTGTGCTCATCTAGTAGTTCAAGTTCTTGCAACCTAGATACTCTGTAGTCATCATCATTTACTAGACCATGCATTCTGATTCTTAGTGATGGGATTTCAACCTCAATAGGAAGGACTGCTTTAGACCCATAAACTAAAGCGAAAGGCATATCCCCAGTGGGCATTCTGATACTTGTCTTGTAGGCCCAGAGAGCTGGATTAATCATGAGATGCCAATCTCTTCCTGTTTTATTAACTGTACAGTGCAAGATTTTCAACCTATTCTTGTTAGAAGTCTCTGCTTGTCCATTCCCTTGAGGATAGTAGATAGATGACCAATGTTGTGTAATCTTGAATTTAGCACATAAATCATCTAGATCTTTGTTCTTGAATTGTCCACCATTATCTATGATTAAGGAATGAGGTATCCCATATCTGCATATGATATAGTTCAATATGAACATAGATATTTGTTTTCCAGTTGCTTGTGTCAAAGGGACTGCTTCTACCCTTTTGTAAAATAATCTATAGTTGTGATTATATGGGTATGTCCATTAGAAGAATGAGGATGTATAGCTCCTATAAGATCAAATGCCCATTGGTGAAAAGGCCATTGTGTAGTAAAGGGAATTAGATCTCTCCCTGGAGCATGAATTAAGTTACCATGCACTTGGCACTTTTGACAGTTTTTAGCAAACTTGATAGACTCTTTCTCCATTTCGGGCCAATAGTACTCAACCCTAATAAATTTTCAAGCTACTGATAAATTGTTTGAGTGTGACCCACGAATACCATCATGGACTTCCTCTAATGCACATTGAGACTCTTCTCATTCTAAACATCTAAGTAGCGTACCATCTAGACCTGGTTTGTACAAATCATGACCATTGATGACATATCGAGATGCATTACGAATAAGGTATCTCTTTTCATGGCGGTTGAAGGTATCGGGAATGATTTGGTCTTGGAGATAGGAAAATAGGTTTTTGTATTTGGATGAATCATGACCAACAATAGTGCAAATCATGCAGGTTTCGGGGGAATCATATGCAGGATAAGATAGTGCTTCCACCAGGAACTCATAGCGTAGCTCATGTTCAGGCTGCTATAATAAAGTAGATAATGTTGCCAATGCATCGGCAACCTTATTCTCCATTCTAGGTATTTTCTCAAATGTGATAGATATGAAATACTTCTTTAAATCATCTACCATTCTCTTATAAGGAATGAGCTTTTCATCTTTAGTTTGGTACACATCATTGACTTGATGAATAACAAGTTGAGAGTCTCCATGAATGTGTAGCTCTGTCACTCTACACTCATTTGCTAGTTTCATGCCATTAAGAAGGGCTTCATATTTTGCAATATTTTTTGTGCAAGGGAACTTTAATATGAATGCTTTTGGGATTGAGTATCCTTAAGGAGTTATGAACAATATGCCTACTCCTGATCTATTCTATGTATAGGAGCCATAAAAGAATAATTGCCATTTTCTAGAAGAAAGAGTCATGATAGAGGAATTTGGAAATTCCATTTGCATTGGTGTATCATCAATCATAGGTGCATCCGCTAATTGATCAACAATAACCTATCCTTTGATAGCTTTTCATTCCACATATTCAATGTCAAATTCACTTAAAAGCATGACCCATTTAGCTAATCTACCTGTGAGGGCAGCTTTTCTTAGTAGGTACTTGAGTGGATCAATCTTAGCTACCAAATGTGTGGTATGAGCTAACATGTAATGTCTCAATTTCTGTGATGCAAAGATCATAGCTAGACAAGCTTTCTCAATCATTGAATAGTTCTTCTCATATGCAACCAATGTTTTACTAATATAGTATATAGCTCTTTCCTTTTTGTTCTCATCATGTTGTGCTAGCAATGCCCCTAGTGATGTATCTATAGCGGAGACATATAAGATCAAAGGCTTCCCTAGAATGGGAGGCATCAAGATAGGAGGATTTGATAGATACTTCTTGATATGATTAAATTTGTTCTCACATTCTTCATTCCATGCAAAGGTCACACCTTTATGTAATATTTTTGTAAAAGGTTGTGATATGTCTGCTAGCTATGATATAAATCTTTTGATAGATTGAACTCTTCCTTACAATGTACTCATTTGACTAATATTCTTTGGAGGTTACATTTCCATGATAGCCTATACTTTAGCTGGATCAACTTCAATGCCCTTCTTTGAAACTATGTATCCTAAGAGCTTTCTAGAAGTGACACCAAAAGCACACTTCTTAGGATTTAGTCCGAGACTAAATTTTTCCATTCTATCTAGTATTTTGCTCAAGTCATTTAGATGTTCATCCCTAATCATAGATTTTGCTAAAGTATCATCAACATAATCCTCCATAGTCCTATGCATCATGTCATGAAAAATAGACGTCATGGCTCTTTGATATGTAGCACCAACATTTTTAAGCCCAAATGGCATGCATTCCAGCAGAAGGTCCCCCATGCACATGTAAAAGCAATTTTCTCTTGATCCTCTGGAGCAATTTTTATTTGATTATATCCAGAAAAACCATCCATTAAAGAATACATCTCAAAGCCCGCAGTCATGTCCACTATCATATCAATGTTAGGTAGTGGAAAATCATCCTTAGGGCATGCTCTATTTACATCTCTAAAGTATGTGCACACTCTGATTGATTTATCTGGTTTTGAAATAGGTACAATATTAGAGATCCACTATGCATAATCAATAACTTAGATGAATCCAATTTTTAGGAGCTTCTCTAATTCATCTTTTACCAAGAGTGCAACATGAGGATGCATCTTTCTCAAATTTTGCTTGACAAGTTTGACATTTGGAGCTATAGATAAATGATGCATTCTAATATTACGATCCAACCCTAGCATATCTGAATATTCCATGCAAAGTTGATCTTCTTCTCTATTAGGAATGTTGTAAATTTTTTCTTCTCTTCTTTCGATAAAGATTGTGCTACATGAATCAACTGTGGTTCTTTTGTTGTTCCCAAGTTGATGGATTGAGTGGGCTCAATTAGAACTGGAGATCTGTCCTGTAAATGACTCGAAAGGACATCAAATATCTCATCCTTAGGCACCTCAAAGAGGTTTTCACCTTTGGATACATCTTTTATTTTTACTTTTGTAGGTTCTGAGACTGCCACAAAGTGGTTTTTCACCCTTAGAACTTCTTTTCTTTTTATTCTTATTTTTATTTTTTTGACTAAGATACTTGATGTCCGACTTCGTCATGCTAACGCTTGGTTCATTGATGGAAGTATTCATAGGCTCAACTACATTGAGGTAGCAAGCAAGGGCATAGCCATTCAGGAAGGTATAAATACCATGGTTCAGATTTGTGGAGGTTTGATCAAGAAGTTTAGGATGTTGGATAGTCAAAATGGGGAAAGATTGGAAGATAGTGTTTACAGATATGGATCTATCATCATTGGTCCTAACCTGATGCTCAAGTTCAAAGGTGATATTACAACTTAAGACATTCAATTCATGAATAGGCTCAATGTCATTGTGGGAGTCCAATTCAGCCATAGGTGGATCAGACTCGATAAGTTCATCATTTCTCTCTAGACTTATGTTGGGTTTAGGTGCATATTGGTGAATAACATCAACATTTCTCTCTCTAATAAGCTCATCTTCTTCTGGAATGGCTCTCCATTCATAGTCATTATATTCTTCATCTATGCCTCTAGGAAATCTAAGAACATGAGTAAAGTCAGGATGAATACCCCAAGAAGGGTTACCCTTAGATTCTAATTTGAATTCATACTCATGGGAATCTATCTCAGAATAACTACCACCTTCCTCTTTTTGATTATCTTCAAGATTAGCTAGTTCTTGTGTGGCAAATATCTCTTGATTGATAGTAGGTTCTTGTGTTTCTACTACCTCTTGGGTGATAGTAGGTTCTTGTGTTTCTACTACATTAATTCTCTTGATTGGATGATCTTCAACTTCAAGGAGATCTGTGATTTCCTTAGGCAAACGCTCATAAGGGATAAGTTCTGAGCCATCTGAATCACTATCTAATGGTTTAGTTTCTTCCTTCTTAAGAAGGGGTTCACCTAGTGTGATCTGCTCTATGACATGAGAACAATTACCTTTGAGGTGGAAGGGTTTCTTTTTAAAGCCTAGGCCAACAATATCTTTGTTTGCCCTACCAGTATGTGAAATAGGTGTTATAAGACCCTCTCCTCTGACTCCTAGAGGTCCTTTACCTGAATATCCGATCTTAGCTATTAATTCATCTCCTGGACCATATGCCTTAGAAGGGATTTTGGATACTGTAGAGTCACTAGTTTGAACAACTTGAGATTCAGGTTCATCTTTGTATAGCCATGCAAGCACAACTTCATCTTCTTCAAATTCTTGCTTGGAGACTTGTTCTGCCACAAAATTATTTTTATATGCCTCAAGAGGTTCTTTAGAGTCTGGTTTGGACTGTTTTAAAGATTGTCCATAAGACTTAGGTGAGATAGGTAGAGATGTCAAAGATAAGACTGGCTCTATAGTATATTCTCCCATACCATTTTCTTTGATATTGACCTCTTTTGCAAGATCTTCCATCTTAGATGTGGATGCTTCTTTTGTTGGCTCAATGGAAGATTCTCTATTATTAGGCACAAGTTTATCTGCACTTTCTTTTAGTGTATTATAGGTGGTGGATATGTTGGCTGGAATAGTGACCTCTACTCCTTCATAAGGAAATTTCAAACATTGGTGGAATGTAGAAGGAATAGCCTTCATCTCATGTATCCATGGTCTCCCTAAAAGAATGTTGTAAGCCAAAGGTAGATCAAGAACTTGACATATAGTATCTCTAATAATTGGACCTACTCTAATAGGCAAGACAATGGTGCCTTTAGAAGATCTTTCTTGTTCATCATAGGCTTTTATAGTTATTTTCTTTCTAGGATCAATAGCCAATTCTGAAAATCCCAATTGTGTGACCAAGCTGTAAGAACAAATGTTTAGGCTAGCACCCCCATCTATCAACACATGTTTGACTCTACGGTTCTGGATCAAGACTTCTATGTGCAAGGGCTGGTTATGGGGGTGACTCAAGGAGTTGTCATCTTCCTCTGAAAATGAGATATATTACGGAGATGTAAGATGTCCAACCATAGTCTGGAACCTGTCTAAATCAAGGTCATCAGGAACATTGGATCCGAGCAAAGCTTTGTCTAGAATAGCTCTATGAGCTGGAGATATCCGAAGCAACTCAAACATGGAGATTTTTGCATTAGTGTGTTGGAGTTGTTCAACAATGCTATAAGATGTTGGCCTTGTATCTTTAGGATTGGAAGATTTAGAAGTAGCCTTCTATTTGGAAGTGGAAAAAAGATTAAAGGACATCTTAGGGACATTTGATGAATCTGGCATTTGTCCGTTCAGATGTGCTTAAGCTTGTGATCGAGTCACTGCATTAGCTAAAGTATGATCTCTCTCTCTTTGCACAATTGTGATGACATTGCAATGCTCAGAGAGACAAGGTTCAACCATATTGATAACAACATTATTTCCAGGGTAAGCATAATTGACCTTTGCCCCCATATTAGGCTGAGAAGATGAAAATTCTTGACCATGTTTCAAAAATGGTTCTGTGAATGCTGTATGATCATTATTGCTCTTATGATTGTCAATCATGATGTCTCCCTTATCAATCAAATCTTGAATAGTATGTTTTAAGCGTAAGCAGTTATTAGTTATGTGACCTTTACCTCAATGGAAATCATATAATTCATTCTCCCTCCACCATTTTGGTTTAGGATCAGGATCAAATTATTGGATCTCAGGAAAAGAAATGATGTTATTAGCCAACAGAGTTCTCATAGTTTATTCTAGAGATTCTCCAAGAGGAGTGAACTTTCATTTATTATCAGCGGACCAAGATTTGTATTCTGGCTTCTTTTGAGATGGTTTGGACACTTTTTGCTCTGAAGCTTTGATGGCTTGGGTGCCAATAGTTAGATTGAAAGCTGGTGCCTTTGATGGGGTATGGATAGTATCAAAAACACCATCTGTGATGATGCCTTTATTCTTGTTCCAATTTTTGTTCTTGTCTTTAGAACTGGATCCTAATTCATACTTGTCCTTTTGAAGTGTGATGTCTCCTTTTTTCACAAGTACTTTTTCAATTTTGATCGCATTGTCTACCATCTTATCAAAAGATGTATGATCTTTCATTTATAAAGGGTAGTTGATCTCTGGGATAAGATTATTGATGAAGATTTCCAGTTTCTCAGTTTCTGGAATAGGCCTAGCATATAGAGAGAATTTCTTCCTCCATCTCTTGAAAAATGTCAAGAATGGTTCTCCTGGATATTGCTTGAGATTGCAGATATCGATCATGGTGACTGGATGTTGAATGTTGTAGGAGTATTGCTGATAGAATAATTTGATCAACTCCTCAAAAGTTTTGATAGTAGAAGGCAATCTAGAGAACCAATGAATGGATACTCCTCCTAGAGATGGAGGAAAGAGACACATCAAATAGGTTGGTTCGTGCATGAACTCCATACATTGTGTACAAAATTCTCTAACATGATCTTGAGGATCCAAGTGTCCATCATACTTATCATATTTAGGCATCTCCACTCTTTTCGGGAATGGTGGCATGTACAAGTCTTTGTCAAATGGAAAAGGACATAGGGCCTCCATGGAGAACTCCTTGGGTTCCTTTTCTTTCTCAAGGTTATTAAGTTTGACTTGCATGGCATGCATCTATTTCACAATAGTTGTGAGTGGGGTTTCTTCGTCATGCATAATGATATCTTCAACATTAAAGTTGGGAGGAAGTTTAGCTCCTTGATGAGCTAATTGTAAAAAGTATTCCTCTCTATCCTGTTTCAAGAAATGCTTCATCATTCTTTTGAAGTTATCATCATTTTGATATTGAGAAATTTCTTCAGGTGTGGGTTCTTGATTTGCACCATGTTGAGATAGAGCTCTTTGAGAGCCAAAGTTGGTCCCTGCTTGAGACATGGTAGGAGTTCTCCCTAGGATAGATCGAGGAGGAGTTTTTTGATTACCTCCATGAGTTGATGAAGGAGGAATGTAACCAGTTTTCAATTAAAAATTGCCAAGACCGTCGTCTTCGTAAAGACCAGAATTGTAGAGTTGCTCAAGAGTTGGACCCTTGACAGTGATTATAGGTAAGGTATGGGATGCTTCTCTAGATTTCTTGTGAGAGGAAGCTCTAGTTTCCACCATTAACCTTGGGTGAAACAAAATAATATGATGAAGACAACTGAAGAAAGATCTGATTCAAGAAGATCAAATGACGCAACCTTGTCAAGGTTTGATTGATTGAAGCTTAGATTAGACATAAATGAAGGAGACTATGCCCTGGATGTATGGGTAGATTCCCAAAAGATAGCAGACATGAGTTCACCACACTTAGCCATTTTGATGATTGATTGAAGATTGATAGTTATGACAAGGTTTTGACACAAGATGATAAAGACTCAAATTGATTAAACAGAAGGCTAAATCAGATTCAAAAGGCCACTTGAGGAAAATGATTGGATTCTTAATATTTTCTACTTTGTTCTTGACACAGTGATTTGTTTAACAGATTCTGGAAATAGGCTGGAAAAGCTTTGTCTTTGATAGTTCTGACAACTTTTCAAAATTTCTCAAATGACTCTCTACAAGCTCGTACGACAGTGGGTATAGCATGAAATGATAATTGAAAAAATCATATGACTATTGCAAAACTTCACACGATAGTTGATAGCAGGGTTTTGACTTTTTGGAATTGACTGACAGAAAAACTCGTACAACAATGTACCATATACCATACGATAATATAGGGGTTCTGAAACAACAATAGCCGAAATTCATACGACTTGCTAACTTTAAAAAATGACTATTGACTCTAGAAAGGTGTTTGACATCAAATTTTACAATTTTTTAGATTTTTAGTTTCAGATTGTTCACAAAATTGTCTGTCCAGATTTGAAGATTGTATCGGATTGATTCATTCTTAGTAACTAGATAGATAAACAGGCACACAAAACAACAAGCAAGTGATTTCAAGCACGTCTGAAAATAATGAACAGGGGACAAAGCAACCCTGCGCATGAACAATCCAGTGACTGGATTGTGCTAATCCCTAGGAGTGCTAATAGTGTATGTTCCAAAAAGTTTTGCAATAATGCACATATTCCTAGAAAATGAAAATTTGGCCTCACTAGGGTTTTTAGTAATGGTCTGACTCTGCAACTTTTGTGATCTCAAGAGGGTGAACTCCAATCTAGGTGCACCAGGGTTTTGACACAGTCTGAGAATTTATCAATCAGGAGTTGCTCGAGAGATTTGACAGCCCAACAAGAGACCACACCTATGGAGATTTCTTCCACAAGGACATTTATATAGTGGTTTTTACTACCACGGTGAAAATGGCTATTACCGCTTGAGGTTCCGTCAATGTGGTTGGCCCAATTAAGGGAATGTCCACTATGGTTAACCCTCTCTAAAGGTGACTCACAAAATATACCACATGGAGACTGGTTCTAGATTCAAGGATCTGAGTTTCTGGTACTACCCAAAAAGGGAGTAGAGCATAATCCTCTAGCCTTTTCACTTTTAAGCCAAACAAAGTAGATAGATTAATTTGAGACGCTAAGACCAAGATTATTTCACAAAGATCTATGATGTCAACCACTCATGATCTATCAACCTCTCCGGAGAGAGAATGTATCAATCAGAAGCTGAAGATGCACAAATCTAGTAGAATGTGAGACTCTGTTAGTAACCTCCCTACCTACAAGGGTTCCTTCATTGAGAAGACTTTCATTGGAAACCCACTCTCTCAAGAACCATGAATAGTGTTCATAGGGCCTATTTATTATGTATAACAAAGATGTTGAAAAGCAAATCTATGTTCATTTTTATAGCCCAAAATGAAATCTACGATATGAAAGCAATAAAGGTCACACAAGCTTGACATGCAAGAGTTCTTTTTAATCCCAATCGAAACATTATCAGCTAAGAAGATTACCTGAATTCCTCGCAATGTGCTTAGTAGATGCTTACCTATTTTTAGCAATCCTTACGGTTTTCCCAATCAAAATCAGTAGAAATTAATCAGAAACAACATATGTCAATTGTTAATGTTAGCTGCTAGTCCAAATCAAAAAAATAAATCTGGAAAACTGCCTGGAAAAGTGAAACGACAATTGAAACCTGGCACTAAAACTCGTACGACAGTGAGTTACCTCCCAAACGATAGTCCAAAAACTCGTACGACACTAGGTACCAGATCATATGACAATCAAGATTCCAAATCACACTTTGATTCTGGCGGTATGATCCTCAATCAAATAAACTATCGTACAATAGTGGGTATCCTCTGATACGAGTTTCTGACAAAACTTGTACGAAAATTGTACAGACATAAATTAAAAATCATAGCTTGGAATAGAAAATGACAAGAAGATGATAGAAATTGACAAAAATTGAATGGAAACCCGTTTTAGGGCCCCACGGTGGGCGCCAAAAATGTGCATGTGAATTTTGTACCTAGCTATAAACACAACACTTCAGTAAAACATTAGAGGTTAGCTTAAATCGAAATTGTGCAAGTAATTGAAAACTAAACTAACCAGGCGATTTACTACCTTCTAGTAGATGCAAGTATGTATTCTCAGATTGGACCGAGATCAGTGACCTTGACAACACCTAAACGAAGGATTTGAATGCAAAATCTAGATATGAGATGAATGCAAATTAATCTATATTTTTGGTTTTTCTATGCAATAATATGAAAAATGATATGAAATATAATCTATATGAAAAACTGATATGCAATACAATTAATCTAACAATGATATGCTAAATATGAATGATCTCACAAAAGTTGTTGATTCACAAAAAAAGCTTCAATTCTTCAGATACCAATTCGCCAGCATAAGTTTGCAAATTATGAGATTATTTGTGAAGAGCTGAGGCCTTGATTTTATAGAAATCTAGGGCTTTGGAGGTGCATGGAAAAAGCCATAAATCACTCAGTTGATTTTTGAGTCAACAAGGAATTAAAGATAGTTAACTCACAATAAATCATGCAAAAACAACTTTTTGATTTAAATCAGAAGTTGAGATCAGCTTTCAACTCAAAATAGAGTTGAGTTTGTTTTTAAAACAACTTGAATTGATTTTCTAATTTATAGTTTAACTATTTTTTTGGATGTGCATAATTAATTATGAATTAAACAAATAAATAAAATGATTTATCCTCAACTTAACTGATTTTAAAAATAAAACAATTGATTTATGGGTTAATCAATTATTAAATCAAACTTTTATTCTAAAATAATATCATTAAATATGACAACTTGCTTTAATTAATTAAATAAGAATTTAATCAATTAATGATAGGAATTTTGATTTATTGTCAAATTTAAATAATAATAATTAGGAATAAATATAATTCAATTCAATTAAATAATTAAGTGGCAGTATTAAATCTAATTAATTAAATATTCATCATATTCAATTAATCAAACTTTAGGATAAATAGGATTTATCACCAAATAATTATTAAATCAAAGATAATTAGGATAATTTTAAGAATATTACTAGGAATATTCCTTGATGCATAATTTAGGATAATCAATTAGGATTCGATGATGTTTAGATGTGCCTTGGGTTAGGACTTTGATGTTGATTTCGTTCGAATTTAAGATATAGGAGGTTAATGAACCTATAGCCCATTTTTGGGGTATTACACTTGTGTGTCTACTACATTAATTCTTTTGATTGGATCAACTTCTTCTTGAAGGAGGTCTTTAATTTCTTTAGGCAAGCATTCATAAGGAATAAGCTCATCAGTGGTGTCGGAGCCATCACTGTCAGATTGTTCTATTTCTTCCTTTGGTTCAATCTGTTCTAAGACATGTGGGGAATTTTTGTTAAGACAGAAAGACTTCTTCTTATATTCTAGACCTGTGGTATCTTTGGTCATCCTTCCACAGTGTTCAACTGGTTTGATAATGCCTTTGCCTCTTGTTCCTAGAGGGCCTTCTCTAGTGTATCCCATTTTGGACATGAGTTTGTGACTTGGTCCATAAGATTCGACAGGGATTTTAGGTGAGATAGAGTCACATTTTTTGACTGACTGAGATTCATCTTTATATAACCATGCAAGCACAACTTCTTCTTCCTCAAACTCTTATTTAGATACTTGCTTTGAGACAAAGCTTCCATTGAGTATGACACAAGATTCTTTAGCATTAGGCTTCACTTTGTCTGAAGGTTGTCCATAAGACTTTGGTGATAATGGGAGATATGTGAGAGATAAGACTAGTTCCATCGTGTATTCTCCCATACCATTTTCCTTGAGTTTAACCTCTTTAGCAATGTCTTCTATCTTGGGTGTTGATGCAACATTTGTTTGTTTAGTAGAGGATTCTCTATTGTTAGGAACACGTTTATCAACACTTTCCTTTAATGTATTGCAAGTTGTAGAGAGATCTGCTGGAATTGTCACCTCTACCCTGTCATAAGGGAACTTTACGCATTGATGGTATGTAGAAGGAATAGCTCTCATGTCATGTATCTAGGGTCTCCCTAGGAGAATATTGTAAGCCAAAGGTATATCAAGAACTTGACATGTAGTATCCTTGATGACTAGACCTATTATGATAGGCAAAACAATTATTCCTTTGGAAGATCTTTCTTCTTGATAGTGATTTTCTTTTTAGGATCAATGGAAGCTTTAGATAATCCCAATTGTGTAACCAAGTTGTAATAACAAATGTTGAGACCAACACCTCCATCTATCAACACATGTTTGATTCAATGGTTTTGGATCAAGACTTTGATATGAAGTGCTGGTTATGCGGATGACCCAAAGAATTATCATCTTCCTCTGAAAAGGAGATATATTGTGGAGATGTAAGATGACCAACCATAGTCTGGAATTTGTTTAAATCAAGGTTTTCAGGAATATTGGATCCGAGTAGAGCTTTGTCTAGAATGGCTCTATGAGCTGGAGATATCCGAAGAAACTCAAACATTGAGATTTTAGCATTTGTATGTTGAAGTTGTTGGACTATACTGTATGATGTAGGTCTCGTATCTTTAGGATTTGATTTTGAGGTAGGCCTTTGTTTAGAAGTAGATGAAAGATTGAAAGGCATCTTGGGGACATTGGATGAATCTAAATTTTGTCCTTGCAGATGTGCCTGAGCTTGTGATCAAGTAACTGCATTCACTGATTGATTATCTCTATCTTTTCTTACAATTGTGATGACATTACAATGCTCCAATAAGCATGGTTCAACCATATTGATGACAACATTGTTTCTAGAGTAAGCACAATTGACTTTAGCACCCATATTAGGTTGAGAAGATGAATCTCCTTGACCATGTTTCAGAAATGGTTCCATGAATGTTGTATGATCATTATTGCTCTTATGATTATCAATTGTGATTTCTCCATTATCAATTTTGTCTTGTATGAGATGTTTCAAGCAAACACAGTTATTAGTCTTATGACCCTTATTGCGATGGAAGTCACAGAAATCATTCTCTCTCCACCATTTCGGTTTAGGTTTAGGATCAAAGACTTTTATCTTAGACAAGTAAATCACGTTAGTCAATAGAGTTTTCATGGCAGATTCCAATGATTCTCCAAGAGGAGTGAATTTGCGTTGAGGATTTGTAGCCCAAGGTCTGTAGTTGGGTGACTTCTTCTTTGATTCATTGGCTTTTTCTTCTAAGGCTTTGATGGCCTGGGTACCAACAGTGAGATTGAAAGCAGGTGCCTTAGATGGGGCATAGACAGTATCAACAATGCCATCTGCGACAATGCCTTTATTCTTGTTCCAGTTTTTGCCTTTGTCTTTAGAGTTAGATCCATATTCATACTTGTTTTTTTGAAGAGATATGTCTCCCTTTTGAACAAGTACTTTCTCAATTTTGATTGCATTTTCTACCATTTTATCAAAGGATCTATGATTTTGCATTTGCAAATGGTAGTTGATTTCTGGAACAAGATTGTTGATGAAGATTTCCAGCTTCTCAGTTTTTGGAATAGGTCTAGCATATAGAGAAAACTTCTTCCTCCATCTTTTGAGAAAAGTCAGGAATGGTTCTCCTAGATATTATATATAAGTTATGTTATATATATTCATTTATATATTTGTCATATAAAATATTAATATATACTTGGCCAATTCCTTTATAACTCACTAATCACTATTAAGCGGATAGGGAGTGTGTGTAGGAAGAGGCAAGTAAATCGGTCAGATGATGGAAAGATCCCAAGATAGGTAGAAACTTGAGGGAATCCACTTGAAAACTGTGCATGTGTCCCAACACAATAAATCTACCATCTTTCTTAAGACCTGTGATTAGGAGTGAAGTAAAGAATTAGAACTTAAGTATATATTATGAATTGGAGATTATTCTTAATATAATATGATTTTAATGCATAAGGACATATGATAATTATTGGGATTTGGCATCATCCTAGTATGAAACATTACAAATTGCCATTCCCAAGTGCGATCCAAACCCCAATTGAAAAATTATATAGAAAATTAAGTAAGGCCCTATTTGGGGTCATTACATTGAAGGTTGAAGGCAAACAAGTCAAGATGAAGAAAGTATAAACCCTTTTAAAGAAAGGGATTATGTTGTGAGGTATTCAGAGCATCGTCCCATGAAACATGGGGGCCCCCTATTTTTGTTGCAAGCTTTCGTTTAGTTTGTTGTAGGTGTTAACATCTAGGTAGGTTGGCAACATTTTTGAAGCTTGAGTGAGAGCATAATGAAGGGTTAGCCTTGAAGACTAAATTGGTTGAGCAACATTCTGGGCATTGACAAAACTAGACTTAGTGAAATCGGGTTTAGTGGAGTGTAATCAGACTTGGAAATATGTTGATCATATAGATTGAGAGTGCAAAAAATTGGTGGTGATTAATGAATGGTGGTATGATGCCTTTGTAGGGAGTCTAGCTGGGGTGTAAATTCAAGTCAACTTGAAGAGATAAAAATCAGGTTCAAATCATTAAGTCATGGTGAGTTGAAGTTGTTGGCAAAATGGTCAGCGCTCCCCTCAGGATTCGTGACATGGCTTAACCGCCTCCCATGTCTTCTATAAGTCTAGTGGTTGTATCGGGCATTAACAGATCGATCTTTTGGTGCAACAACAACCACTACTTGTAAAAAATGGTATCAAAGCTTGGTCACAGGTTCGAATCCCCTCGGGTAACGTTGAGGGGGAGATTGTTGGAAAAATCATCAACTCTCCCCTTAGGATTTGTGACATGGCTCAACCACCTCCTGTCTCTTCTATAAGTCTAGTGGTTGTATCGAGCATTAACAGATCAATCTTTTGGTGCAACGACAACTGCTACTTGTAACAGAAGTACATTTTCTTAAGTCACCCTTGACTTTTATTGCACATTCATTGCACCTTGCCTAAGTCACCCTTGATTTCCACTACACATCGGTTGCACCTTACTTAAGTCACCTTTGATTTCCACTGCACATTGGCTGGGCCTTGCCTAAGTTGGTGTAAGTTTCCACCAAGAAATTGTGTAATTTTTCCTGAGTAATGAGTTGTTTCCACTTCATGCATAGAGATTTCACTTAAGTGGGTAGTGGTTTCCACGTGTTGATTAGTGGTTTTTCCTAACTCTCTAGTGGTTTCCACTTGACATTTGATGGTTTTGCCTAAGTGTAAGGTGGTTTCCACTTTCAAGATTTCAACCTTTGCCTAACCTACAAGTGGTTTCCACTTGGTGCATGGTGGTTTTTCCTAAGTGAGTAGTCATTCCCACTCCTAGCTTACACATAATTTTCAATCCAGCTAGCACCGAGTTTAACCAAAATGCTTTGAAATTGTGAAATTTTTTTGGATGAGGTTGGAGTCAAATGCCAATAGTACCTATTACATGAAGGGAGAAAAATGGAATTAAATGAGGGGATCGATTGAATATAGAGGCTATGAGATAATAAAATAAGGAAATGATTTGAAATGGAGGAAAGGATTCAATCATAAGGGGTCCAAAACCAATCATGGGGTCTTAAGGCTGATCGAACAAGCCTTAAATCCAATCACCATAGGCCCTAATTTTAAACGTCTGGGCCTCAAAGCATATGTTTGGCCCCATTTAAGTATGGGCTTAAGTTGGAACATGCAGCCCCATTAAACCAAATGTATAGGCCTTAATGTGGCCCTAACTCCCATCGCGTGGACTCAAATTTCTAGAGAACAGGCCTAAATCTTCCCTTAAGCTCGATAAGATAAGCCTATAGATCAAACGTCTGGGCCTATAATGCTCAGCATGTGGGATTTAATTCAAACGTATGGCCTCAAGGTCAATAGGCTCGAGCCTAAATGTGGGTATAAGTTTAATAAATTAGGCCTACAATTCAAATATATGGGCCTGAGTCGTAAATCAAACCTTGGATTCAGTGAGAGAAGCCTCTAAATCAACAACGTGAGGGCTTAAATTTGCTAAACCAAGTCCTAATGAAATGTGCAGGCCCTAAAATCAATTACATGACCCCAAATCTGAAACGTATAAACCTTAAGTGATGGCGTGTGGCTCTAATTTTAAAAAGCATGGGCCTTATGATAAAATGTGTGGGCTTAAGTCCTGAATCAGGCCTAAAATTTGGAGCATATGGCCCATCAGTTTCCAATAAACCAGGCCTAATTTCAAATGTGTGGGTGCATAACTAATGGTGAAGCCTAAATCTTAGCATGTAGGCCCTAAGTCAAGCCCTATAGCCCAACGTATGGCCTCAAATCAAGCATGTGGACTTTAATTCATTAAGGGTCCGTTTGGTGCATAGAATATGAGCTCTAATTCCAGAATTAAATTTTTGGATAATTCAATTCTATGTTTGTGTCCATCCAAAAAAGCAGGAATTGGAATTTCAAAATTCCATTTTGGCCCACAAAATGAGCATTTCATCTTCAACTTGAAAAGGTGGAATTAGATATTCCAGAATTGACTATATCTAGCATTCCATACTCCAGCACCCAAACGGACCCTAAGTGAACTTGATAAGTGCAGCTTCAAATCTGGACGTATATGCACTGGGGCAAGCCCTATAACCAAATGTATGGGCTCTTGACCAATTAGCAAGGCCTTAAAACCTCATGGGCCTAAACATGAAATGTGTGGCCCAAAATTTAATAAATGTGGGCCTATAGATGAAACATGTGGCCCAAAATTCAATAAACCAAAGCCAATAAAAGGAAACATGTGGATTTGAGCCCCAAATTTGGCCTTGAATTCAATCATATGGCCCATTAAATTCAATTGCTAAGGCCCAGATCTGAAGCGTATAGACCTATAATTAATAACTTTTGAGCTAAATATAAAGAGTAGGGGCCTCAAATAAAAAATGTATGGGTCCAAATCCAATGCAAGGCTACATGAAATCAATACAAGGCCTCACAAATTTAATGTAGGGCCTCATGAATTTAAATGAAAAGCCACAATTTTGATTAAAAGAAGTGTGTATTGATTCAATTTTGTTTCTAAAAGCCAGGTCAGGCTACATTGAGAAACACACCCCTTAAACATAATAGCCTATATATAATTGAGTGTTGAAGCCATTTCAACACCCAATTCAAGTCAACTATCAATTGTAGATGATACATTAATTGCAAATCGAATTGAGGAAATGCAGGTCGAATTATCCAGATGAGGATGGCTAATTGAATGAAAATAGTGATGGTTTGAAGAATATTGCAGAGTTTATCGTATCAAATTCAGACTAGCATCAAGCCATTTAGACAAATCAAGGTGGTTAGACAGGTAATGATGTAATGTCCCTGAAATAATATTTCTTGATTAAAATTAATTGTTTGTATGGCCCCAAAACTTAATAATAATATCTTTCGAGCCCTTTTTATTAATTAGTTAGTTATAAGTTATTTGGTGTCAGCCTGTTTGTAACCCTTCAAGAAAATTCCCAAAGCCCATTTATAAGGTCGAATTTGGCATAGTTGTAGGCATGGTGAATTTGATATTTTCTTTGTATTTGTGAATTCTAATTAGAGTTTAGCTTGTCTTCCATTTCAAAAGTGCAAGATCCTCCCTACTCTGGTACTTGTAGTTTCGATGGGAATCATCCCTCACCCTATTCTACCTGCGAATCTCATTTACTATAATCACGGATATATTTTGTGTGAAATTATATATTTGGTCCTCTGTGCGATTATCTCCATTATAATTGTGCAATTTATCAAAAATTGTGTCCAGATCTGGCATAAATTGATAGAACTAAGTTCATTATCTTGACTGCATCCACATTCATGTTTGTGCTCGTACCCATGTCCGCATCCATTGCCTTATCTGTGTGCGAATTCATGCCCATGTTTGGAGGTGTGCCTTGCCTATAGGTGTGATGTGTCCATGTCCAGAGGTGTGCCTTGTTTGCATACGGTGAAAGGAAGGTTGTACAGTGAAGGGCTTGTGTTGTTTGAAATCAGAATTTAAAAAATTATCAAACTAGGAAGAGAAAATCAGATCTTGCTAAGAGCAGTCCACTCCTAGATTTGAGTTTTAGACTCAAATTTTTATCACAAGAAGCCAAGTAAGTGGACTTTATTTATATTGTTTTATGATTGATAGAAGGCTGCAAATCCATTATTAGATGAGGAATTCATGAAATGATCAAATTGTGTAAAGCTGAATGTGTTTTCAAGGCTTCAAAACCTCTTAGGGAAGGCTACAGTCACACACTTCTTGTAGCAGCAAGGTAAAGCCAAGCTAGAAAGAGTGGTATGATGCTTTGATGTTGATAATAAATAAATTTGCAAACCTTTCCATGCCATTTTGAAAATAAATTCTGTCGTACCAGTTTGATTAAAGTTTCTTGGTGACTAATTTTGATATATCAACAATTAGAAATTTTAGGATTTATTATCCTACAGGTGATGAAAGTTAAACTAGAATCTAACTTGAGTTTTATGTGGCAGGTTGTGGAATGGCAAGGTTAAAAGGAGGATGAACATTGAAAGGCGAGGTTTGAATTGGGGATCAAGTGAAGATACAAGTGATGACTTCAAGTTCAAGTTGGCGGCATTCAAGATGGATTCAAAGAGAAAAGAACAAGGGAAATGAACAAGTCAGAAAATGAGGAGCTTCACAAACTTGGATTCCCTACATGCCCCACTTACATCATTTCTACAAGTACGATATCAAAAGGAAGTCAAGAATGGAAGGACAAGCCAAGGCAAAGAGAATATTTCCAAGGGTAAAAGGAGTTTATGAAGAAGGCAAAGGATATTTATCAAGGCCATGAGATGAACATGTTGAGGTGGTGCCATTTCAGCTTTAACCAATCAGAATGAGCCAATTGTCCCAGTGGAAGAGCTTCACCATGGTGTGTCTAGATTCATTGAATATGCCAAAATCACCTTACTCTAGAAGAAGCCACAGAACAAGCTGAACTTCATCAGAAAAATTTTGCAACCATAAGAAGGATAGGCCTCATGCTTATTGGAGAAGTTGAGAAAGTACATAATGAAGAAGTAGCACTATGGACCAAACTTCTTCAGACCCAACAAAAAGAAGAACAAGAAGAAGCTCAAAGAACAACAGCTAAACCGACAGCTGACATTGGTAAAGGGAAAGGAGTACTTGGAGAAGAAGCACTAGTATTAGTGGACTTAACCAAAGGTCAGGCAGAAAATCTAACAGTTCTCATCTCTCCAAGAAAAGGTAACATTAAACCTATGCATGTTGATGATATAATTACTGAGGTAATGGACTTTGGAGAAGTGGACAATGCAGCAAAATGGTATAGTGTGCTAGATGAAGAGGACAAACAAAAGTTAATTGTTGCAATAGTAGAAACTTTCATGGATTATCATAGGACTCCAAGGGACTACAGGTCCAAGTTCCCACCAAAATTAAACAATAGGCTACAATCAAAATGGCCAGCCACTCTAGGCACAAACACCAAAATCACTAAGGAAACATTGCTTAAGGTCAGACCTAGATTCAGTGAAGAGAGAATAAAGCTTCTATTACAAGAAGCATCCATGAACCTAAAGACATTAGATAGAGTTGCAAAGATATTAAATGGATATGAGAATCAAGTCTACAAAGTGACTCTAGACTATTGGAATAAGTATGACTTCAATGCATTGGATAAACTAGGTCCTCATGATCAAAATGCACAAATAAATATTGAACAAGAGGCAAAAATTGATATACCCATGGGAGAACTTCATACAGTTGAGGAGAAACAACAAAAAGAAGTCCCACTGGGAGAACAAGAACAAGATGTTGAAGTCAATAAGCAACCAGAAGAAGAAGCCCAGACCGCGGAAAAACCTCCTACATAACAAAATGTACCAGAAGAAGAAGTTCAACAGGAGAACAGAGCTCATCAAGGAACATAAGATAATAAGAGACTAGGAGAAGAAATCCCAGTCCACATCGAGCAACTTAAACCAAAGCAAGAGCAAGGACAACAAGAACAAGGAGACATCCCAAGCTCCTCTTGTAAAAGGAAGTTTTCATTTGCCGAGGAAGAGGCAAAAATGAGTAAAATCACCGGTACAGTGGTAGACATCAGCAAGATGTCAACTAGGCAGCTCAAAGAGCTGACCAAAAGAAAACAGGACATGGTCCTAACCACTGTAAAGAACATTATGTGCAACTTCATTCCTGATGCTGACATAGATAGCAATGAACCAATCATCGATCAACTAGAAGTTTTGGCATAGGCAATCGGTGAGGATCTCATAGATCTAGAAATAGTGGCAATCGACCACTACGAAAAGAAAAGAGGAGATACTCCACAAATAGGTTGAAGAGATCAAGGTGAATGTGACAACCAACCTGAGAATTCTACAACAACAACTTCAAGAAGCAGGAAGTTTGATGAGTAGAACATCAAACTTTGAAGTATTTTTTCAAGATCTGTTAGAAAAGTCTACCAAGATAACAGAAGAGATTAAAGCCTTGTCCTCTCAGTTTGATATTAAGAACAAGACTGCAACATCCTATAGCAGAGAAATGACAAGTTTAACTCTTGCACTGAGGAAAATTGCTGAAGAGAAAAATAAGTGGATCCAAGATATTATTGGATTTCAAATGTTCTTGGCACCAACATTTGACATCATGAATCTAACAACATATTCTAAAGAAGATCTCATCAATGAACCAGCCTACAAAACTGTGGAAGACATGGAGAATATCATTGTTTCTCTAACAGCAGCCCAAAAGAATACAAAATATGTAACCAGTCAATGGGCACCATTCCTTCACTCAGCTAGAACAATATATAAAGATATCTTCACTAAGCTTCAAATGTGAAGAAATGCATTACCCTTTGTCTAATGGAGGCAAAAAGGGGAAGCAAATATAGAGGAATGAGCGGATAGGAATGCAAAGGCATATACAAAGGAATGAGCAGATAGGAAGAGTGCAAAGGCAACACAATAGGCAAACAACAGGAAACCCACCATAGGATAGTGCAGTACTTTGACCCAGAGCACTCAATCATGGGAAGTCTGAAATAGGGGAAGCAATGTTCTACCGATACCAGGCACTGTGATTAGTAAGTGAGTGAAGTTTGTGTATTGTTTTGCCACCAATGACAAAGGGGAAGATTGTTAGCAATATGAGTTGTCATTAGTGTATTTCACAAACCCCATTCACACCAGTAAAGGGTCACCAGTCACTCACATTACTTAGAAGACACCGATAGATGAAGAAAAAAGTGTATGCACCAATTGACTATTTCGATAGATACACTGGTAGACCGAACCAAGTACTTAGTATCGGTCTTATGAAGCATACAAGGACAAACTGGGTAAAAGGATATACCGGTCTAACTGCAAGATAGATCTGATCTAGATTTTGAGGATCAGTATGAGTTGGAAGTTGGATTATATGGGACATCCACAGCTTAAGAGTGGAGTTAGCTTTTTAATAGGAGTTAGCTTTATTCATGTGGATGTTTTGCAAGGTAAAATCTAGATCATAATGCACAGCTTGTTGCTGATTGCATGATTTGTTGTAGAGTTTGCAGCCTAGCGGTTCTATGAGTTAGGGGTTTCATTAAGATGAACTCTTTTATAAATATAGGTCATAGAACGCAAAGAAGGTTGTTGTTGATAGTTAGTGATTACATAGATTAGAAGAGAGATATCTTTTTGAGGAGTGTTGCAGACATAGAGGTGAAGAAAGAAAGAGAGATCAACAGCTAGGCAAACCGAATCAACAGGTATGATCTAATTAGATAGTCAGTGTCAAAATAAGATCATTGATTTTATAAGGAGAGAAAGCATATTGAAATCCCTCTATCAGGGTGAACCTAATCGGTTCTTTGTAAAATCCCCTTACAGGGTAACATCTTTATTGATGTTCAAAGTCCTGTAGTCAGGCAACTCTTAATAGGGTTTAGATCTTAACCGATCTTTGTAAATTCCCTTAACCGGGTAGCACTTTAATCAGTGCTTTTGTAAGCTCCTAACAGGGAGCCTTCATTCTGCAGTAGTGAAGTTGTGAGCTCTGTCTCACCATGGTTTTTTCCTTCTAACCAAGGGTTTCCACATATAAATACTTGAGTTGATCTATGTGATTTTTTTTATGCTTGTGAATGATTGTTTATATTCTATTTTACATTCAAGAATTTGTTTACAAGCTTTAAACTGGCAAAGAGATAATATTTACTGATTCACCCCCCCTCTCAGTAACCAGTAAAGTACTAACAGTTATTGTATTAATAAATAATTCATTTGCTTGATTAATATTAATTTGATTGAGGCCTGAGCAATTGATTATGTTTATTTAATAATTAATAATTTTCTAATATTATTTGATTAAACATAAAATGAGTAATAATAACTCATTATTTTACAAATATTCATATTAATTGAGGGTCATTACATTGCATGTGCTATATTACCATGTGAAGTCTCGTGTTTTTCCGCATGAAGGTTTCTCTAATATTTTTTCTAATTTTTTGTCCTTAAAAAATCAATGTGTGGGTTTTATAAATTTTCTCCATAAAAAATTATTATGGGTTTTTGTGCAACTTTTTGCCTTTAAATCCTTTTGTAAAAGGGTTTTACCATTTTTCCTCAAAAATAAAGTTCTATATTCTGATTCGTTTCTCGAATTTTGTGTTGGGTTTTGATCAATTTTTCATCTCAAAAATTGTGTTGGGTTTTCGTCAATTTTTCTCCTCAAAAATCATTTCTGGTTTTTGTAATACGCGAAGTTCGCATGGGATTTTGTGATAGGTGTTCTTATTTTAGAGTTTTTACCATTTTTTTTCAAAAAAAACATTGCTTTGTAATCTTCAAATTGTGGTATTTTGCAGTCGGTTTTAGGGAATCTTGCTCATCTACAAAGTTTGGAGGCTTTGTCGATTTTTCCTCAAAATCATGACAGTTGTTCTCAATGTATATCTCTGTTTCCAAGTAAGGATAGTTTTGTTATCCAGCATCAGGTTGGACATTTTGTGATGATTACTGGTCAAATGTTTTGTAGATTCTGAGAGGGTTAGTGGCGAGCTCATCTCAATGGCAAAGTCGGTGGCAGGCTCTTGTCTCTTGTTGCAAAGCATTATGAAGAAGGGGGAAGCCTTCTTTATTTTTTTTCTAGATGGATTTTGGCTTCTTGGTCATTAACATTTTGCAGATCCAAGGAGGGTCTCAGTAGTAGCAGAATGTTCTGAAGAATTTGTGACCAAAAGACAATAGTTAGACAATGACCATTAAGGGAGGGTATTAGAAAATTATAATATTTTTTAATGGTCATCTTAGTTAATCTTTAGTTTATTAGGTAGTTTCTATTTTCGTCTTTAGTTCATGATTGTTTCTTTTAGAAACATTGTCTTTGTAAATCTATTTAAGGAGCTTTCATCTCCTCTATTTAATATAACAACATTGATTTACCATAACACAAAGTACTACCAAAGTTTCTCTCTCTTCATTGTTGTGTTTGCATGGTGGATATCTATAATCATTTTGGAGTATTGCATGATTCTTTACATCTCTTAATTAGAATAGGATTTTCTTTCAAGCACTTAGTTAGAATTTGCTTCAATTAATTTAGATTGGATATAAGTTATTGTGTTATCATCTTTGGTGCACTCATTTGGACCAAACCACTACCTTCTTGTTGTTATAAGTACCCCTTGCATGGTCAAATGGCATGAAATCATAAGCTTAAGTTCAATTAGTGCTTGCTCATTGGTTTGCATTCATAGATGGAATCGATGAATGGTAGTAACTAGAACATCTTTCAAATATACCTTAGACTGTTGCACTAGATGGGTGGAGTTGATAACAATACTACACCTAGTAGGTGGGTGGAGTCATGAAGATATTCACAAGCCCTTGCATCCTAGGATAGAAGTAGAAAGTAGTCTAGATTTGTAAGTTCATAGTCATTATATTTTTATTGCACATTGTGAAGCCATATCATTTGAAGTCAAGTTGATGAACCTTAGTGAGCAGCTACGTTACTGGAATCAGACCCTAGACTCTCAAACCAGGTCCAAATTCACGGACCAATCCGCGCTAGATCTAAGCAGGGTCCAAATCTGGACCTGTGGGTCTGTCGGGATCCGCAAACCTGCGAATCTCGACAAACCCACAAATCCAAATCTAAACCCTACCCCAAATCCAATGCAGACTGGGAGGGATCCATCATGGGTCCTCTAGGAACCTGTGTGGATCCATGTAGATCCCCAGGGACCCATAGCCACACAACTTAAAAAGTGGGTCCAAAACACTTAAAAAAAGTTTTTATTTTTTATTTTTTTTGCTTCTAACCCTAAAACAACCCTTATTATGGAGCCTCCAAACACATTTCATTTCACATTTTCTCTCTCATTCTTGCAAGTTTGAAGTGAGGTGATTGTATTTGAAGGAGATCGATTGACAAGATCCATTTGATGATTGATGAAATGAAAACTTTAGTCTTTCATGATTGGTGAACATTGAATCATGTTTCAAATTTTAATGAACTATATTTTGAATTTTCATTTTGTAATTCAGTAATTCAATGTGCTGATTTTCTTTAGAATCGTGAACATAGATCAATGATCAAGTATACTATTTAATTTTTTTATGTTTATCTTTGACATTTGGCATTGGTCAATTAACAAGCATCATAGATTCACACTATGAAATGATTTAGTTTTAGAATTATGTATATTTCTCTTATTTTTTGTGTATATAATGCGCACACACACACACACACACACATATATATATACACACACACAAACCCATACGAATCATAATGGGAAAAAAAAATTCATGAATCCATGAACCAGATTCTCGTACCCAAATCCGTCTCTGAATCCGAATGGACAACTTAGGTGAGAAACATAAGTCCCCTCGTGATACCAATATATCACATCATTACAATTGAGTTAAATCCACCATTTGAAGGAACCTTGAAGTTACCTTCGTGATCTTTCTTTGCAATCTTTAGCATATAAGGTGTCTTTGTTCAAGAGAGGGTTGAAGATTTGGTATTCCATTTGGAATATTCTAAGTTACCAAATTTTCTCCAACAACCCTCAAAGTCTGGTTCGATTCGGTACAAAGTCTGGCCCTTGTCAAATTAACCCCAAATTTTCCCGCAGAGCCACAAATTTGCTGCAAATTCTGTTAGATGAACCCATGCAAAATTTGGAGCAAATTTGGAAGAATTTGCTACCCAGCAGCCAAACCCGAGCCGAATTTGGTCTCAAAACTTTTTTTAAAACTTTTTTAAATTGTTTTTTTTGCCTAATTTCATCTATTTAACCCTCCAACCCTAAAAATGACTACTAAAAGGCCAAAAAGGATGCTTTACATGGGATTTGTGCATTTGTGAATAAAAAAGAAAACTTGCTTATAGAGAAAATCCAAATTGAGAATAGGTGAAATCCAAATTGATGATTATAAAGGAATTTCTCTAAGAAATCTATGATATCTTTGAATCCAGGGCTTAAATTATGAATCTTAACTTTTGTCTAGCTTGGTTAGGAATCCTCTGACCAATAAAAAATAAAAATTCAGATAACCACACTTATCTTCTGATGATTCTTTCCATTCTCAAACTGTGCCCTTGATTTGGAAATATGTTCCATGCATGTGACCAAGAAAGTGTATCATGTTGTATGTATGGCTAAATGATGCAATTAATATCCTATTGAACTGAAACATAGATATGGTGGTGTATTTTTCTATGTTGCTTGACTATTAGCATAGTGGTGTATGAACTTATTTCCTACTGCATACACACACACACACACACATACATATATATGTATATATATGTGTGTATATATATAACATATGTTTTGTATAGACGAACCCAAAACCAACCTGAACCCACCCCAAAAAAAATTCAAACCCAACTCTGAACCTGAATCCAAACCGGCAACTTAAGGAATATTAAGTATTCAATTTTGCATGTTGTAGTGGAATAAAACTCACATCAATAGATTGTTAAACTTGATATGGAAGAGCTGATTCATTTTCTAACCAAAAATGAAGACCTCTTTATTGCAGCCCAGTTGGAGATGATCTTTGAGCTAAAAAATGTAATGATCTACCTGATCCACCAGATGTAGCTATCTCTATAATGATTTAATACTTTATATTATAATAAAGGGAGCTACCCCCTTTGGTAGCGGGTTTGCATTAAAAAAACAATGTGATGTCAACTAACTAAGTGAAACTTAAACCTATGTAAATGGGATAAAACCACATTTACTCCAAATAATAATGTGATTTGGGGCCTAGATCTGGCTAGAGTAAACACATTCATATGGGATTCTAGTGAATGCAAGGGTGGAATAGTGTCAATATTAGTTATTGTGTTGCACAAAGAGAGCTTTCTTGAATCATAAGACACCATGCTAAAATTGTAAATTGTAAATTTTGTTTTATGAAGTTCTTTACAAACTCGAATAGGTTGGTTGTACACCATAAGCTATAAAGATATTATACAATTCTTTTTCACTTCAAAGAATAGCTTTATTCATTAATTTACAAGGATGGAAGATGAGGATATGTTAAGGTCACTACAAGAAACCAAAACCAAAACCTACTCTGAGTGCCTCAAAGCATAGTAGCCCTCTCAAAAGGCTTTCTCCTGTGCTCTTTCTACCTCTGGCATGCAGACAATCCATGCTTGCAACAGCTCCGAGTCTCATCAACTGGTCACACTTCCCAAAGGATGATAACTAAATAATTTCCTCGTGTCATTCTGATGTCCCAACTCACAATTGTAGTGTACCTCAAAAAGAAAATGGGGGTCTAGGGGGCAACGCCCCCAGCGGGGTTGAGGGGCAACATCCCTGCGGGGTCCTGGGGCAACCCACACATAACTCCATGGGGCACACCATTGTTGTAATTTTCTTCCAATCCCATACTCTTTCTACCAACCACTTATGTTTTCCTCACTACTTTCTTATGTCCTTGCCTTCGGTACCATACATTATTTACTGTAAACTATTTTTATTTGTCGTCATTTTTTTTTCTTTTTTTTTTAGAATCGCCCTGGCTATTGCCATTCCTTATTCCTCCTTTCACCCGCATATGGCACTATCCAATTGCCTCAACTCTTTGCATACCATACGGTCTTTGTCTAACCACATGCAGGCCTTCTTTCTTATAACGGTGACTTCACCGTTCAATGACAGCCACCGTTCAGTGATAACCATCGTTCGGTGACCACCGACTTCTTTCTTTCTTTTTATTTTATTTTTTATTTTTTTATTAATTTTTTTTAATAAATTCCTAATCTAATTACCTTCCGGATGCTTCTCCGGTCACCTGTCTGGACAACTCTCGGGTTGCCTGCCTGACCTTGAAAGGTCCATTCTCATCGGGTAAGGTCTCAATTTGGACCCATTGATGGCCTCATGTATCTCCAATCCTTCGGGAGTCCAAAACTTGATAGCCCCATCGCAGTCGACTTCCCAAAATTTTCCTAGCTTAATCTCATTCTTTCCATTGTACTTTAGCACCAGCTGGCCAGGGGAGGAACACATCTTTCGTGGGTGCTTATCATGCCAACATTTTCTCTATTGTTGTGCGACCTTCATTGCCCATCGTGCTATCATTCCTCTTTCATCTAATTTATTGAGAGTGTCCAGCCGCTCCCTCAATCTTTCCCTGTCGCCGAGTTTGTTATCAATGGCCATCCAAAGGCTTGGAACCATAAATTCTACAAGGACCATGGTTTCTTGCTCATACATAAGAAGGAGAATAAAGATTTTGAAGGCTGCGGTCTTCCACCCAGGATTCAAATCGTTGCCAACATGAATGATCTTACGTTCCTCTTCCTTGCCCAGATTCATTGGTTTGACAGACAACTCCTTATACTTCATGGGGTTTTTCTCATCAAATTTATGTGTCGGGACTTTGCTTACTTTTGTATCCCCTTTCTTGTATTCACCATACTCCAGGGGAAATGTTTATGTCTCTTCCTCAATACTTAGTATATTGCATGCTAGTCGAAAGAGTTCATAATCCTCTATTTTCCAATGGAAGAGACCATTCAGTGAATCTGCATCATCCTCTGAGTATTCCCCCAATCTTAGCACACCTTCACTATTTGGTTCCATTTCGTCCCTTCCTTCATCCCTTCGATCATTTTCACTGTCATATTCTGACTCTAAAGAAGAGGCTATCTCTTTGCTCACCATCTAGGTGCGAAGGTCGATGATGAACTTCCTCTCCTCATTCTCCATCGAGAGGGTGTTTTTCTTCCAATTGTGGTTTACCTTCATCGTGACCAACCACCCTCAACCCAGAATGGCATCGTAGCCCTTCTTTTTCAAAGGTATCACCACAAAGTATAGTACAAATGGTTGCGAGCCAATGGTGACCTATTGTGCAATCAGCGTTCCAAGGGGTTTGATACCCTACTGATCAGCGCCCAATAAGTTGAAGGTTGGGGGCCACAAGGTTGGCTTGCCCACTTTCTTCCATGTCTCCTCCGGAAGGACGTTCACTCTTGAGCCTCCATCCACTATAGTGTTTGTTAGGAGGGAGCCAAGGATGCCCATCTCGATGATTGCCAAGTACCTTTCGTTGTTTACAACAAGTATCATTGGGTCAGTTGCAAACCCTTCGAAGATGTTCGTACGTATGGTATTTGGCTGCGTGGCCAAGTTCCTCAATAGTGTCGTTCCCAAGTGAGGCATGGTGTGAAGAAGGTCTTGGAGTTTCACCGGTACCTCTAATTGTAACATTTGTCTCAGAATGTTTTGTTCTGCATCCCTCTAGCCTGAGGTGGTAGCCATCTCCCATGTTTCTTTTTGTGCTTTCATCATCTTCTCTATTTATTCCTTACCCTCCCTTGTCCCTTGTTTTGCTTGTGATCGTGTGATGACTAGTACCCCCTCGTCACTTCTCGTTCCCTCGATGTTGAGCAAGTTGACCCCAAATTTTGGGCAGTTGGCATCCTCATGGTTGCTAGGACCACACCAACGGCATAGCTTCTGTGGGGTGTCACCCTTGTCGCAGTCCCTTGCAAAGTGGCCCCACTGATTGCAAGCTCGGCACTGGATCATTGACCGACCCTTAGAGTCGTATTGTATTTGTCTCCTTGTGTTGGCATTGTTATTTCCCCTTTCGCCACTGCGTCGGTTGCCTCCGTACCTACCTGAGGATGTGTTATTGTTAGTCTCTAGCCCTAATGTAGATGGTTGCTCTTGGGTAAATAACACTTGTTGATTCCTCACCTTCAAGTTGTATGGGCATTCCTTGGTGGAATGGCCCATGATCTAGCAAATGTCACAAAATGCCATTTTGGGACACGACCCCTTTGTATGGCCGCTCGCCTTGCAGTCCATACACCATATGTCAACTTCCCCCTTGCTGGTACCCCCTTTCATGGTCTTGAACTCCATCATTCTCTCCATGTCCTTTTGGAGTGCCATGACTTTTTTCTTTGGCTCGCCATCACTGCCATGTCATTGTCTGAAGTGTCATCTTTGTCAGAAGAGGACTTGCTTCTTTTCTTCTTGGAGGTCTTTTGTTCGCTCTCCAAGTCCATCGCCCAGTTATAAGCATCTATGTATGAGGTGGGGGGCACTATCTTCATTTTCCTCCATAAGTTAGATTTCAGGCCCTCCACGAACCATCTCTTCTTCAGGCCATCCACTGGCTAGCTATCCATTTTTCCAACTAACTCCTTCAGTCGATGACTATAAGCCCTCACAGTCTCCTTCTTGCCTTGTTTGGTACCGTATATCTCAGAAACAATTTCATTGTCATCCCTTAGGAGTTGAAACTCCGTATGGAATTCTGTCTTGAGTTCGTCCCAAGTGGTCACCTTTGTTTTGTCCACATCAGAGTACTAGTCGATGGCTACCCCTCTGAGTGAGGCCGAAAACTATTTCACCCATTCTACATGGTCGGCGACTCCATTTGCCAACCAGATTGTCTCGCACGTACGATAATGTCATACTGGATCTTCCTTCCCATCTCCATGGAATTTTGGTAGCTTCTCTTTGTTAATTGCCATGTTTACTTTTCTAGGTGTCGGCTATGTTACAGGCTAGGATGGTACTGCCGGCATCGGTACCCCAGAAATGTTTGGTACCGTACCACTTGATGTCCCCGAACTACTAGAACTATCCAAACTTGGTGGGCTATTGTGATCCCCGTGCCCCTTTGTCACTTCAATACTCTCGGCGGCAGCGGTATCTTGAGCCTCCCTCCATTTGGATTCCTCTTCTTCCTTCCTTCGGGCTTCTCTTGTTTCCATCCGTGGGGTTAAGGTTAAGGACCCGAACAAGCTCCTTGTTTCCTCTAGGTGGTCCTCGTCACTTCTTTCGGCCTCCTGGTCAAATTCCTCTAGACCCTCGCCTTCACTTACTTCCTTCGGTAGTCCTTCAATGCATCTTCTAAATCTCTCCCTTCGCTTGGCTTACTTTTGTGCGAATACGGCTTTTCTAGCGACTTGTTCCTCCTCGAGTTCCTTCTTTAAATTTCTATTTGTACTCAATGGATTAGGCATAAATTCTATTCAATCATTGATTGTCAGAGCATGCTCTTCTTCAAAAAGTTTTTTGGTTCCGTCCTCATTTGTCCTCAAGTGGTATTCCCGTTCACCCACTCATTTCATCACTTGCCAGATTCGTTTGGCAACGACGCCAGATGTTTGCTTGCTAGGGTAAACTTAGTATTGCATAGACATAGTACATGAAATATAATAAACACAAAATATATCAGAGAATAATAGATGCTTTCATTAATCATTCCAACATATGAGTACATTCACATTATATCCATAATCATCATAATTCCTTCACCAGTAGGTGGTACATGTTTATCTACTTGAAGGGGTGTGACCAAACGTCACCACCCAAACCAACTACCCCTCGATAATAACTAATTACCGTCGGAACAACATAACTAATACACAACATATAATAAAGTAGTCTTTTCGACTGACAATCTCAAGTCAAGTGCCATTCTTTGAGAAGCAATTGTCCCCATTGAAAAAACTTATGGAACATGTGAAAAGCTTTTCACAACATGGGTTTCAATGAGTTATTTTTCTTGCAAAAGGAATTACCTACTTGGATCATCTAGTAGAAAAATTTCTTGAATTAAATGTTTTTGACCCTTATTTCAATGACTTGGTCCTCTTCTATTAGAACACCACTATTAATCTACACATGATTCTCCTAGATCACAATGTTTGAGAATAATCCATCAATAACCCATACATTGTTTGATATAGAAAAGCTCATTAGTAAAATATTTGAACATGATATTGCATTTTCTTCCTATATCTTCATCTAATGACACCCTAAGAATGTTCCATTGAATGTATATTAATTGCACCATCCAAATTTCTTCTAAGAAGGATCACTAATATTTGTTTTTCTCAATGACCAAAAATCCACACAAATCCTTATGTGTCGCTCTTTCTTAATCTATATCATGACTAGGCTTCACCAATCCTACTCATTGACTTCAAAAATCTTGAGCTTCCATCATCTTATCAAATTCTTCCTTGTCTTTAGAATGAAAGTTGGGGTTCAACCAATACGGCCTCTTCTCTACAAGTTCTAAATCTAGTTTCAACCTAATCTGTACCTACATTAGAACCTCCATTCCCTAGTAAGCATTGAGGAACAAGTTAGCATACACAACAAATGAAAAGACTTAGCTATCTCTAAATCTATTGAGTACGCCAATAGCATCCCCCATCCTAATGTTTACCTACTTTGTTTTCATGGGATGATTATAATAATCTTGCATTGAACTTTTCTATAATTTTGGCATTATCTATACTCATTCCTGCACATCAGCTTTTGGGTGGACCAATTCTTTTCTATTCCTTTATCATTTCAATTACTTGGATTTTTACATTTCCTCACTTGCATAGGATGAATCAGCATACTTACATAATAAATCAGTAACATTGACCCTCACTAAACCTATATAACTAACCAATAACAACCATCCTCTATCCCAATTTTCATATAACGATTGTAGTAATCAAGCCTTGAATATTTTTGTAATTTGTTCACCTTAGGTTCCTCTTCCTACACAACACAATTAAGGTGGACCAAACCATCTCATATTGTCCCTTCATCTAATCTAATTTTGTAGAATTATTTGGTGTCATTGATCCACATCTCCATTTTGTACCACTCACTCTAGGAATTTTCTCTATGTGCATGCAGATCCTATTTTTTACACTTCCATAATTTCTTTTTACTTTAGTTTCTAGCATTCCCTATGGATCTGAAAGAAGTTGGAAGAATCCAATTCAAACAATATATTTAGATTTTATAATTAATCTTGTATTCATCTAATTCAAACAATATATTTGCTGGATAACTGATTTTGAGCTGCTGTTATTCCTGTGGACGATAGAAAAAATTTCCTGGAAAACTTCACTGTTCTTCACAGTTTTGACATCTTGTAGAAGAATGCGGTGGACAATGTCATGCCAAATAGTGATGCCACTCGTTACAAAATGCTGCTAGCACTGGCTTTCACTGTTTTAAGGTGTTGAAAATTTTCATAGAAGACTGAAATCTGGTGATATTCATTGGAATTCTTCAAATATGCCACTGGAAACCCTGCACAAACAAGCTTGCTTCTGCTGGGAATGATAGAATTAAATTTCCATGAGTTTCAATGATGAATGCCATGCATATTAAGTCATTTGAGTGTTTTGGCACATTCTATCTCTCTTTTGGCACATTCTGACAGATTTCCCTGTTTTGAACATTGTTTGGCATATTCAGATTACCTGGATTCACATAGAAATACACAGCCATGTAAACATTTCCTTTACTATCTATTAAACAAGTATAAAATACAATGAAGTGCTGAACACCATTGCCAGAATGGCAAAGAGCAGCTAACATGCACATCTGCGCTACCCACTCTTACAATCTATCTTTCAGCACATCCAATAGTGAAAGTGAAACATTAAACCCATGAACCTGTTATATTTCCCCAGTGGTCCTTCATCTTCCAAGTTGACATTACATGCCGAGAATCAATCCAAGATATTAGATTATTTATATTACACAATCCCTAGATATAATAATTGTGTAGCTGCCACAGTCTGAAGACTTTAATTTCACTACAAACTTGAGTAGATGATTGTTGCTTCCAATAATTTTCTATTGAATTCTGTGTGCATGTACAGTTGTTTGGTTTGTTATTAGCTTATTCAAAGTTAGTCCAAAACTAGGTCACCCTCACTAGGGTGGTATCAATGGTTATTATTGAGGCTCCACTTACAGATGCACGTGCCTAAAAATGGAACTAAACTGGAAATGATAACATTCACACTTAACAATTCAGTCTCTTGATTCCAGCATCTCGTAATAGAATCATAAGCTCATATCATCAGGTAACAACATCATACTTAATTGAGTATCTTGCCAGGCTCAAATAGAATTGAGTGAGATTATTCACACTAAATAATTTAGACCCCTTATTCACACTCCATAATTCCTATACCACTAATAGAAATAAAATCTTGAGTATATGATGGCATATGACAATAGCATTCTCCATTGGGTGTCTACCCGGGGCCAGCCATAACCAGTAGATACAGCAACATAAACAGCCAACCCATAAAAGAAAACTAAACTAGAAGTGATAACATTCACATTTGATAATTCAGAGTCTTGATTGCTGCATCTCATAATAGAATCATAAGCTCATATCATCATATAACAACAACATACTTAATAGGGTATCTTGCCAGGCTTACCTAGAAACTGAAGTGAGATTATTCACACTACAAAATTCGGACCCCTTATTAACACTGCATAATTCCTATACCGCTAATAGAAATAAAATCACGAGTTTATGATGTCATATAACAAAGCATTCTTCATTGGGTATCCACCCGGGGCCAGCCATAAACAGTAGATACAGCAACATAAACAGCCTGCCCAAAATGTAATAAATCAAGAAACCAGAACTCCAATTAATAAGCAATCAACCTTGTTGACTCTGCTGTTAAGTTAGGCATGCATGTCATAAAAAACAAGGCTGAAAACATAACTTGCCAGCTATATAAGCTCAACCAACCCACCCCATCTCCTGCTTGTGGAACAGAACAAGTGGGAAGATCAAGACTCAAAGCCAAACAAAGTTCACCAATGCCCGAACATTTAAACTAACGGTACACATTATTTTATAATGAGAAGCAGACTAGAAAAACATTCAACCATCCAAACAAATTCATCCAAAATACCAAGTTTAACTTCTGTTTAAAACCAAAACAGAGTACTTCATAACAGATATAAAGTTCCCCTGTTCCCCACACATCAAAAAAGAGGATGAAGATGAAAATGAAGTAACTGACCCCGCATTATTATTGTAGGAGGGGGCGGATGCAGCGCCACCACCCGTGATTCCTCTACCCCCACCACCACCAGTAGTGTTTATTCTCTTTTCTCTTCTGTCACCCTGCTCTGAAGAATCTCTGGTTTCTTCCTGCCTAAGGAACATAAAATCTGAAATTTGTATTCTCCACTCCACTGAGGGATGAATTTGATTAGTCCCACTTTCACTAGCCAAATTTAATTACCGTGTTGCCTTCTTATTGAAGTTACGCAACGGAAAACATGAGGAAAATGTAAATCGGGAGGAAAGAAGTCGTTACATTTTCCTCTTGTTCGATGGTGACAGCCATGTCGACATCTTTTCCTTCACTCTTAAGGGACGTTTTGTTGCTATTCAGTTTCAGTTGTTTTCCCTTCCAAATTCTTCTCGCTGAATTAGAATGTTCCATTTTTATTGGATTTCTTCTTGCATTGCAAAACCAGGGAGGGGGGTTTATTTTTTAGTTGTAGTATGATTAAGTGTAATAAAGTTTTGATAGAAAAATAAGGATTTTTTTTAATAGTAATGCTTAAGAGAGGATATCTGTGTACACATTAAAATGGTGCATTTCTATGAACCATTACATGCAAGGTTGTTCAAGAATGAAGCCTCACAAAGTGGCTCATAGCTCTCTATGCATGGAGTTGCAAGGGACTATGATGTGTTTGCTCTCAGCTAGAGCTACAAGCTTGTGACCTTGCTAGTCAACCATACAATGAGAGATTCACAATGAAGACAAGGGCAACAATGCCAATATCTCCAAGAATCACTATGAAATGCAATGCAATGCAACTAAAATGAAGATGCAAATGTGCAAGCTATGCTATGAAAATGGAAGTACAAACTAAGCTATGAAAGGAAATATCAATGGATTACAAATCCTTCCTATTTAGACTATGTGAGATTAATCTATTGCATAAAAGGAGATCTACACTAAGAATGCCATTATCATGCAACTATGAAAGTAAATATGCAACTAAATGATGCAATGAAACAAGTCTTCAATGTCTTCAAAAAGCTCCAAATGTACTTAAAAAACCTGCAGCATAACAATAGCATGAAAGAGATGGATATATGCAAATGAAGGTGAGAGCTCTCCTTTTATAAGAAATGAGGTGAAATGGACCATAGAGATTAAGAGGCAAAAAGTCTTAATCAACAGTGGAGCTTGAAAGAGGAGCAATCCATGTGCACAAGTATCTTCCAATGAGAGTGAAGTGTTGACTTTTGAGCTTCATGTGAGACAAAAAGTGCTTTTTTCTTTTTTATAAAATAGGAATAATGTTTTATTTGTGCAACTTAGGATAAGAGGAAAAGGTGGGCTTTTTATTTAATCAAAAAGGGAGGAAATATTCTTTTTAATCAAATAAAGACTTAGGATAAATGGTTAGCCCATAGGATAAAAATCTAATATATGATCGAAATTAAGACTTGATCAAGAGATTGATATTGTTGAAAATATTGATTATTGATAAAAATGATTCAGGATTGATAAATCAAATAAATGGGGCCCAAAGTCTAGGCGACCATTTTAGGGTGCATACATTTGCCCCTCTTTGACTAATGTGTGATCGATTTGGGAACACATGCAGTCAAAGAAGAATTGAAATGTGAGATCGATCTGAGATCACAAAACAACTCAAATATGAGGTCGATTCAAGATCATATCCGGACAAAGCATAAACAAAGGCCTTTGAACATGAGGTCGATTCGGGATCACATTCAAAGTAAAAGATAAAAATCTCAAATTTGAGCGACAGCTCACAAAAGATGTCTGAATCAAGAAAATCAAGGAAATCAGGGATGAGAATCCCATAAATACTGCCCCCTCGAAATCGAAATCGAAATCAAGTAGAGGAGAGATAGAAAATCGATAAAGATGATCAAATCATAATGAAATCACAATTGAAGGTAAGAGTCAATAGGTTAACCATTAGGCAATGAAACATGCCCTAGTGAGGAAGTAAAAGAATAGAAATAGAAGACTAGGAATAGAGCGAATGAGAGACTAGAAAATTTGAGAGACATGGAAGGAAGAAATTCTACCAAAGATCGAAAAATTATGCCTCAAAAGGTTAGTCAACTGCGTAGAAGAATGAGAAAGATTGGAAACGTGACTTAGATTTTGATTTCAAGTTCGAAAATGGATAGAAAATGATGTGATATGAAAAACTAAAAATGAAAGATATGATCAAGAAGAATCAGAAAATGAGCACAGTTGACCAACTAGTCCATAAATGATAAAAAGGAGAGCTCACTTTATATGCAAGATGCAAAAACTAAGCTATGATGAACTTAAGAATGCAAGCTACTATGAAAGTGGTTGATTTGCAAGGTCACAACGCTTATAGACATCTAATTATCATCATCAAGCGTTATTGGTAGCGTCGTAAGATCATACAATGCACACTAGCATAACTATGTGGATATGAATATGATCTTTATCAGATAGAAATGTAGAAATCTCACCTAGGCATCAAAGACATATAGGTCAAGATGACTAATGCAATGAGATCACCTAAGTTTGATGTGGCAAGATTATGCTTGTATCAAGACACATGAAAGTCAGGAGAACTAGAAGCATGCACTCGCAAAACAGTCAAGGATAAGACCTTGTCAACCCATAGTGTCAAGTAAGACCAGCATAAATGCTCATGACAATTAAGATCAACAAAATATACCCATAAACAGATAAAGAAAGAAAACATGTTCTCATACCCTCAGTCTTCTAGCTATGCATCATCGAAAACTTCTCAGGGAGAGACCACTCATCAAAGAAATCCTCATAAACAACACACAAAGAAAAATAAAGTCAACATATCTCAACAAGTTGATTGTTTAAGTGTGTGTGTGTTGGTCATAGAGTCAAACTCTGAGTATCATATCTGCTTAGTGAGAAATATCACATCATACGAGACTGTTGGGTAAGACACCTGATAAGTGTTAAGAAACACTCGACGCAAGGGTAGTGTGGAAAAACACTATTTGGGGTGGTGTTGAAAAACACCTGTTGTGAAATGCCCCAAGAGACAAACGCACCTAAAAGACCAATGCTAACAGTTATGCTCCCTAGACAAAGACAAAGACCAATTCCAGACTAAGCCAAATAAGGTCAAAGCATGATGGAGAAAGGTTCAGTGTCGAAGACACATGCTAACAAATAGTAGTGCAAAGGCCTCAAGTAGCACCTGTTTCCAGGTTTTCACCACTTGGAATCTTCTTTCATTTTTTGATTTTTTTGAGATTTTTGCTACCAAGGCGCCTATTGCTAGGTTTTCACCAAGGCACTTTTTTTTTTTTCTTTTTTTCTTTTTTTTTGAATTTTTGAATTTTTGAATTTTTTTATATTTTTTTAGGACTTTTTATGCTTTTTAGAATTTTTTCAGCATCATATATCAATTTTTTTGGTATTTTTTCAGGATCATAAAATATGTACAAAGAATGCCCCTAGACAGAATGGGCATCAAACTCCCAAGCAAGATCACATCATGCAGTCCCAATATCTAGCAATGTGGAGGACAAGATGGATGAGCAAGCTGGTGAATGAGATAGAGGAAAGGAGAATGAAGGCAAATGGAGGGAAGAAATCCTCAAGGTCAAACTCCTCAAGAGTACCCAAGCTAGGGAAAAATTATTATGCAAAGCACATTTGGATAAGCAATGAAAGGCCAGCATAGGACAAGTCACAAAAGCGTAATGCAAAAGAATGAAAAGATGCAGTCCAAAGGAGTAGACATGTCAAGAGGCTTCATAGCATCATATTTTACTCTTTTTTTATTAGGTCAAGACCAAAGAGGAAAAGGATAACAAAAGGCTAGAATGAATGGAGGAAAATGAATATGAAGGCTAAACATGAATGGAATGAAAGCAAGATCATCGGAAGATAGCTCACAAAATAGCCAAATGTTCGTGTATAATTCAACCTTGTCAAGATCAAAGATGGAAGATGAAATGGATGAAACATGTAGAAGAACTACGCATGATGCCTGATTGTCAGGTTTTCATCACGGTACTTATCCAAGGCGCCACAAGAGAGTGGTTTTCACCATAGGATGAATTTATTTCTCTTTACTTTTGCTACCAAGGTGCCTGTTTCCAAGTTTTCACCATGGCACATTTTCAATTTTTTTAAAATTTTTTTGCTATTTTTTTAATTTTTCTATTTTTTTTAATTTTTTTGGAAGAAGGCAAGCTTTTTAGCTAATGCTCCTTAAAAGGATAAACCATGATATGCCAAGGATTCAAAATGATATGCTCAAAGATGCTAAAGGGGAAAAGAAGACGCAGAAGGAATAGACAAATGAAGAAAAAATGATAGAAGGTAGAAGGATAATGAATGGAAGGAATGTGAAAAGGTAGATGGAAAGAAAGGTAAGATCAACATCAATACACACCTTGAAGGGTGGCGAGAGGATGGAGGAAACATGAACCATATTCTAGTCCAAGTGCGAACCATATTTTGGTTCATTATTGCTATCTGACTCTTCAAAAAGAGGATTGGTGTGCTTGTTATAATTCTCAAATGTGAATGGAGGAATATGAGGAGTATGGAAAATGTTTAGTAGAGGTTGCAACTCAAGCGCATGGAATGGAAGAATTTTTTTAGAAGAAGATGAAGTGGAAGTCTTTGGAAGCTTGAATGTCAACTTCACTTTTTTCTCAACATGAGACTTTTTCAAGAGAGACTTTGGAATCCATATAGCTTTAAGCTTTTTATTTTCTTTTGATGTGTTAGAGAGAATATCTTCAATGATAGATTTTGGAACCCATACTTGTCTTGTAGTTTTCTTTCTTAGATATCTCTTTTGAATTTATTCCCCCATGTCGATTAGAGGAGACATGGTGATCTTTTTTTTTTAATGGATTCTTGTATTGCTTCTTTTTCTTGTAGTGAACATTCAAATTACTTCCAAAAGATTTGGGACTTGTGGAAGAAGAAGGAAAATATGACTGGTTTAGATGGGTGGATGGATGAAAAGGATTCAAGGGTATGCATCTATGTTAATCTTGAGGAAAGATAGGAGATGGAGGGATGTAAGGACCTAAGATGGATGACGAATTAGGAGAATTAGGAGGGGAAAGTGAAGGGACATAAGGGCCCAAGATGGAAGGAAGACGTGAAGCCCTTAGTATTGGTGGAGGAGGTCCAAGGATGGACATGGAAGATGCAAAAGGATAATCATTAAGTTCATCAGCATCTATATGACAACCGAGGATATTAGCATCTTTGGAGTGAGCATTGGATTTTTCAATAGAATTGTGGACATCTTGAATAGAAGCATCTTCTTTGATAAGATGATTCAAAGCTTGCAAAGACTTAGGAAGAGAAGAAAGTGGAAATGAACATGGAGTGGTAGAACAAGAAGATGGAAGACTTTGATCTTGACAAGGATCTTTGGATAGCACAAGCATAGAATTTTTCTCTTGATTTTCAATAGGCTCAACATTGGAAGTAACAACACCATTTTTAATAACCTTAATGGAAGTATCATCTTTGGAAAATGCAAGTGTAGTAAGGTTATTTTGATTATCAATAAGCTCAACGGTGTAAGTAGTAGCTTGATCTTGCTTAGGAGATGGTGGAATGAATGCGGAAGAGTGTAGAGGATCAAAAAAACCATGAAATGGAGGAGATACATCATGAAGAGAATTGGATGATATGGAGGGTTCTTGATCTTGACATTTATTTATATTTTTTTCTTTATCATTTTTAGAGTTCTCTTGACATGGAGCCACTTCTAAGGACAAAGAAGCATGTTGGAATTGTATGGAAGAATTTGGAAGAGATGACGAAGGACTAGCTGAAGTAGGCATTATAGCGCATAAAAGCTTAGGCTCTTTAGGTTTAGCATTATTGAAAGTATTTTCAGCCAAGTGAAGGTTAGCTTGAGTATCTTTAAGAGGTAGCCCTTGAGGATAACTATAGGGAAGCGCATGGAAAGTCTTAGGATCTTTGTTGGATGAAGGATTTGTGAAAGATTTGGATGACTCAGAAGCTTTAGGAAGTGTGTGGGTATTGGAGGAAGTAGAGGATGAAAGGGAACCATCACAAGATAAAGGTTCAACATTAACATGATTTTGCTTGAGAGTGTCATCTTTATTTTCAGCATGAGAGTTTTTAGACAAGACATGCTCATAGTATCTTCGTTTATAATCAGCACGGAAAGCTTTCTCTTCCTCAATAGAAGTAGATGTATCATATTGTTCACAACAAATATCATAATTTCTCTCAAAATCAGAATCATATGGATCACCATCACAATCTATCCAATAGGATGACCCTTTAGTAAGCCTAAGCACACGATGAGGAGGACTCTTAGGAATAGAGTTGCCATAAGTATTGCTACATTGTCCATCATCATAGTCATCATAGTCATCATAGTCATCAAAGGTAGGTGTGTCACTCTTTGTGGAAGAGACATCACAAGGACTATCATGTTGCTTTTTATGGTATGTCTTCTGAAGAGAAGTAAGACTCTTAGGAGAAGTAAAAGAAGAATGAGATCGTGAAGAAGAGGAAATTGAAAACTTAGTGGAAGAAGAAGACTTGGATAATGAGGAATTAGAATAATGTTTAGAAGAGTCATGATAAGATTTGGAAGATGAAGAATGTGAATAGTGTTTAGAAGAATCATGATAAGATTTAGAAGATGAAGAATGAGAATGATGTCTGGAAGAGTCATGATAAGATTTGGAAGGTGAAGAAGAATGAGAAGATTTAGATGATGAAGAATGTTTGGAAGAAGAAGATCGTGATATGATCATGTTTATGATTCTAGCAAAGGCATCTAATTTAATCATCTTTTCTTTTATTTTTGCTATAAATTCATCACTCATGAGAATTTTGGAAGAACAACACTTTTCAAATATGTCAATGAGCTCAAGATCATCTATTCTTAATAAAGGTTCCAAAGCTAGATAGTCAAGATTCATGGTTCCAAAAGAGGAGAAATCAAGCATAGGAAGAAATGAATAGAAGAGAAGAAAGTAGATTAGATAGTAAGAGGAAAAGAATCAAGAAGAAGAAGAAGAATTTCCCATGGGAATAGAAGACTTCAGAAGAACATGGGAAATGGAGAAGAAAGAAGAAGACTAAGAGCCATCTTGTGCAATTGATACCATAACGTTCATTGAGATGTTGAGCAACATGACAACACCTAGGATCTAAGATCTGGACTGACCAAGGAAGATTGGTAATAGGATGACCTCACAAAATGTCAACACCAAACTAGGATAATCAAAGTTCTCTATTGTCCAAAGAGAAATGAAAAGATATAAAAAGGGGCTTTACCAACACTGTCAAATAGGTGCTTCAAATCAAAGGGTGACTACCCTTGCACTTTTGAACTAGGAGGTTGGGCTAGGCCAAAATATAATTGAAATTGAGATTAAATGAAAATTATTTGGATAATAAGAGTACGCGAATTTCCCAAGAATGTAGCTCACAATTTTAGAGATAAACTTTCTCACCAAGAACAACCTTCTAATGCGATATTTCTCTTTGGCTAATGTGATACTGATGTTGATCTTGACCAATTTGTGCAAAATTTTGATTTTTTAAGGTCTAATTTCAAGTTTTCAAATGTGAGGGTGAAAATGTCTGATTTCTATCACAAATTCAATAGCAATTGGATAGGTTTGCAAACAGTATGGGATCAAACATGTCTTCAAACACTTGAAACAAGGGCAAAAGAAACCTTGCCAAGATAAACACTTGTGATATCAAAATTGAAAAAGCACCCTATGAATGCTACCGATTGTTTGAATGTTGATAACATTTACACTGGTATAGCACAATCGAAGATAATTCAAGAAATTACTACCTAGAAGGACAAGGCTCATTACTTAGCAACTTGGCCCACAACTTGATGCTCCCTTGCCTCACACCAAGTGGTTTCCCACAAGAGATATTGGCATTGTCATGGAAGTGTCAAAAACACAACCAAAGGAACACATATGGTGAGTGTCTTGGGGTGATCCGGGTAAGTCCACTTGGATCAATCCTTGCACCAAAAAGCTAAGCGGCTAAAATAGGGTGGCCTCTAACCAATGGTTCGTAGTAAGAATTTCTGTTCACAACACCCCTCTTGCTCCTCATAAAGGACTAGGACCTTGCGGCCTCAAGAGTACCTTAAGCATTCTTGTTCAATGTTTTCCCCATGGTCGCAATCCCATGAGCTACTCACATCAAACGAAGATAAGTGTTATGTCTACCAAGGTTTTTAGTGTCCTTGATAGCCTTGAGATTATAGTGAGTTGAAATCACTTGCCACCAAGGAAAATGATGACAAGATTGTCCCCACTTGAGTCGTTCCTCTTGATTGCTCAAGAGCAGGCCCGCTAAAAGATTCTAACAACTAAACAAAAAGTGGATCAACTCTTGAGGTTCAAAGTTTTTGGTTCACCACAAGGGTGAAGAGCATACTCCCCTATCTCAAGAATCTCTCCCAAACACACCAAGCAAAGTTCATTTACCCTCTTGTTTTCAAAATTCAAAGATGGGTCAAGATTTTCTGGTTCACCAAAATGGTGAAGAGCATACTTCTCCTACCACCCAAGAATTCCTACAACAAGATCTTAAGTGCCTAATAAATGAAACAACTAGTTTTTGCCACACTTAAAAGGAAAGCAAATAAATGAGCAAGATTTTTTTTTTGTTTTTATGCTTGGGCAGCCCTACAAAAACTCTTAGTAGCATTACATGCAAGGTTGCTCAAGAATGAGGCCTCACAAAGCGGCTCATAGCTCTCTATGCATGGAGTTGCAAGGGACTATGATATGTTTGCTCTCAGCTAGAGCTACAAGCTTGTGACCTTGCTAGTCAACCATACAATGAGAGATTCACAATGAAGACAAGGGCAACAATGCCAATATCTCCAAGAATCACTATGAAATGCAATGCAATGCAACTAAAATGAAGATGCAAATGTGCAAGCTATGCTATGAAAATGGAAGTACAAACTAAGCTATGAAAGGAAATATCAATGGATTACAAATCCTTCCTATTTAGACTATGTGAGATTAATCTATTGCATAAAAGGAGATCTACACTAAGAATGCCATTATCATGCAACTATGAAAGTAAATATGCAACTAAATGATGCAATGAAGCAAGTCTTCAATGTCTTCAAAAAGCTCCAAATGTACCTAGAAAACCTGCAGCATAACAATAGCATGAAAGAGATGGATATATGCAAATGAAGGAGAGAGCTCTTCTTTTATAAGAAATGAGGTGAAATGGACCATGGAGATTAAGAGGCAAAAAGTCTTAATCAGTGGTGGAGCTTGAAAGAGGAGCAATCCATGTGCACAAGTATCCTCCAATGAGAGTGAAGTGTTGACTTTTGAGCCTCATGTGAGATAAAAAGTGCTTTTTTCCTTTTTATAAAATAGGAATAATGCTTTATTTGTGCAACTTAGGATAAGAGAAAAAGGTGGGCTTTTTATTTAATCAAAAGGGGAGGAAATATTCCTTTTAATCAAATAAAGACTTAGGATAAATGGTTAGCCCATAGGATAAAAATCCAATATATGATCGAAATTAAGACTTGATCAAGAGATTGATATTGTTGAAAATATTGATTATTGATAAAAATGATTCAGGATTGATAAATCAAATAAATGGGGCCCAAAGTCTAGGCGACCATTTTAGGGTGCATACAATATGAACTTGAATATTTAAGATAGAAATTGTGTGAGATTTATATTTTTGATGAAGTATACAAGGTAATTTTATTTTAGTTGAGATAATTAAATATAAAAAATTAAATTTAAATAGTTTAGAGTTATAAAAAATATTAAAAAAATAAGTAACAATATGAGAATATATGAATACAAGCAATAATCAAGTATATTCAAAAAAATTATGGTTATGTGAATCAACGAAATTGGCAACATCAGTGAAAAGGTGAATTTACGAATTTTTGACATAAATAGAGATGGGAATATTCATCCTGTCATGAAACTGACTCTGCTTGGGATTGTTGAGGCTGGGCTCCCCCTCCACCAACTAGGGCTGAAACAGAATGTGAGTTGGTGAAATCAAGGAAAACTAGGATGATGGAAAAGTTGGTGACCTAAACAAACAATTGTAGGAATGAGTTATCCAAATTATCGGTAGTTCGTATAACATGCATCTACTATTCCTGCTTTTGCCTCTGGAGCCAACTGAATTTCCTTGGGTAGGCATAATCATCTACCTAGAAACCCCAGTTTGGAATCGCTCCCTTCTGGCAACAATCAGTTCAACTATCTATAGAAAAAGGTGGAGGGTTCCTTAAAACTAGCCTTTAATGCAAAAAATCTCAATAATAACAACTCATTCTGAAACCCTAGGAAGAATGTTTTACAAGCTTTCCACCAATAACCCTAGGGTTTTTAATAGCCAAGGGAGGTATTAGAACCATTCTTCAAATCTACCCAACAAGGGTCCTACCAATCCACCCCAACCTAAGCATAATCTCGCGCCCCCTGAAGAAAATATGACAATTAATTTGGACAATGAATACACAAAGGGATTGTAAAACCATTGCAAAATCCATGGTCTTTTTGCCTGATGGATGGGAACAAATGCCTAGATTGAGGAGATTGCAAAATGGTTCCAAGAAGAGTTCAAGGGTCAGGTAGGTATTTCTATCTTGTTTGATAATTTTTTATTCATTGATTGCTTAGATTTATCCATCAAAATTGAATTCCTAATTGGGAAATGCTTGGATTATAGAGGGCATAATTTTCTATTTTCAAAATGGTTTCCTAATTTTAACCCTAGTAAAATTGGGAATTTTGATGTTACTAGATGGATCAAACTAACAAATTTACCAGTTGAATTAATGTATAGTGTTATTTTTAAAGATATAGGAAATAGACTAGGTAAATTTGTAAAGGTGGAAGATAATTTTTTGGTACACTCTGATGTTATTATCATAGTTAGAATGGATATCAATACTAAAACCCTAAAAACTATAAATCTAAATACAAAAGAGGCTTCATATACAATTAAGCCAATATTTTGTGATAATCCTGTGTTGGGAAAGAGGACTACAAAAACCTCCAACCCCCTCTACCAGGGGTCTTTATCCCACAATCAGAGGTTAATATTAGATTTAATGATATTGTTCGGGGTTTTATTATTCAAAACTTGGGTAAGGATAACCACATATAGGATCAAGCCCCGAGTATGACACCTTCTCTGCCTAAGATCACTCATAGCCCAGGGAATTGCAATCAGTCCCCAAGTAAGGGTGCATCTTTGTCCAAGACATGCCAAGCACCTCTATCCAGCCTTGATAACCTTATGAGGAACCTTAGTAATGAGTTCATCCCTCAAGATACTGAGACTAAAACCACATAGGAAATGTTAAGCATAAATCTAAAGATAGTTGATGAAAAATATAAGCAAAGCATGATTTCTCTTCATAAGGGAACAGATTTAGAAGAAGGATAATTGTCTTTGGAAGGTAACCAAGATGTTATCTCTACCAAAGATATTACTGGGATGGAATAAGAAATTCAGGAGACTCCAGAATTAGCACTAATCACCTTAGATCCATCAGTAAATCATAGGGAGTCACGACCAATCCAGATTGAAAATAGGAATGAAATGATCAGCATTAATCACAATGATTTGGAGGAAGTTTGTGATGAGATTCTAGGAGAGATGTTAGAGAGAGTAGTGGAAGAAGATGCCAACAAACAAAGATAACTGCTAATCACCAAGGTTCTAGAACTACAAGCTCAGGAAGAACAAACTGAACTAGCGAAAGAATTAGTGGAATTGGGGTATAGGGAAGCAAAGGAGGAAAACAAGATGGGAATTTCCCTAAATGATTTTAGAAAGGTTACCCTAGACTTTGCCAAAAAATAACAAAAGGAGAGGGAGGAAATCATTATATGAGCTTAGAGAGAAGGATGGTCTAGCATAGGATCAAACTAAAATTACCACATTGTTCAATGAAGAAAATTTTGAAATGTTGCTTAGCTATTACAAAACATGACATATGCCCGATCCAAGAAACCAAATTAAACTCAGAAGAGGTGGGAACTCTACAAAGGAAGTTGGAAATATGGGGGATTGTTGGAGTCCCTATTGGTGGGGCCTCAGGAGGCTTAGGGATCATATAGGATCCTATAAGTGTTTCATTTTTAGTCATATGCAACAAAAAGAATTGGATTAGTGGGCACATTAAAATCATCAGAAGCATCTTCTAATATATTCTAATTAAAGTTTATGGTCCTACTCAAAACCAGGCGAAAAGGGCAGTCTAGGGGGAGATAGAATAGTTTATGAATGATACATTAGATCATATTTGCATAGTAGGTGGTGATTTCATTGTTATCCTTGACCCTAAGAAAAAGTGGGGGGGATCTACAAGACTATCTACAACTGAAAATGACTTTAGAGAATGGGTCAACAAAAATAATCTAATAGAGATCAAAACTGATCATGAAGGCTTCACTTGGAATAACAGAAGAATGTGATTCAATAACATTGAAAAAAAATTGGGCAGGTTCCTTTTTAGAGGTAATTGGGCTAATTTTCCTTACAATCTCATGGCAGAGATCGTACCATACTTAGGTTATGACCATTACCCAGTCCAACTCAGTATAATAGAAGACATCCAACCCAAGAGATACCCTTTTAAATTTTAACAAATGTGGCTAAAAGATGAGAAATTGATCAAACTCATGGAGCAGTGGTGGAATGAGACTCAAGTTACTCGGTCTAAACTCTTTTGTGTAATAACAAAAATGAAAACCATCAAAAGAAATTTGGTAGATTGGAACAAAAATAGCTTTGGTACAACATTTTTGAGACCAAACTAAAAATTAAACAAGAATTGGAAAATCTTAATAAGAGGGTAATTGACAATGGTATGGATGTTGATCTTTATTTGAAAGAAAAGCAACTGAAAACTAATTATGAAGACATATTGTGAAAAGAAGAAATCTTTTGGTGGAAAAAATCTAGAGAGACCTCACAGGAGGAAGGAGATAAAATACTAATTTTTCATAATAGTACCAAGCTCCATAGAAATGTTGATAGAATTACTAGAATAAAGGATAAAAATAAAAAACTGATTGAGGATCCAAAAGTGATTGCAAAAGAGGTAGTGCAATACTTTGAAAACATCTTGAACAACTGGGATGGCTCGAATATTACTAACCAGCAAGATATCTTACAAAATATACCCATAGTAATAACAGATGACCAGAATAAGATGCTTACATCTGAATTCTCTAAATCTAAAATAGAGTGGGTAGTCAAACAAATGCATCCTGATAAGGCCCCAAGGCCAGATGATTTTCCTACTTTGTTCTTCCAAAAGTGTTGGCATTTTATAGGGGATGAAGTAGTAGATGCATTAGAGGGGGTAATAAATTTAGGTAACCTCCTCAAGGAAGTGAATAATACATTCCTCACTCTTATACCAAAAAAAGATAAACCAAAAAGTTTTGGTGATCTCAAGCCTATCTCCCTATGCAATACCATACACAAAATATTAACCAAGACTTTGGCTAATAGATTCCAAAAAGTTTTACCTGATATCATTAGTGAGGAACAAACTGGGTTTGTTCCTGGTCAATCCATATATGATAGAGTAATCATTGCTCAAGAAGCTATCCATTCAATTCATCAAAACAAAAAACCAAACTTAACATCATCAAAGCTTGCGAAAAAGTAGACTGGTGCTTTTTATGTAAAGTATTGGAATCTTTGGGGTTCACCAAGCAATGGATTAACTTAATATTTGAATGCATATTGACCCCCAATATTTCTATCTTGGTGAATGGGACACCATAAGGTTTCTTTAGTATGTCAGGAGGACTTAGGCAAGGGGATCCCATCTCCCCCTTCCTCTTTATCATTATGGAAAAGGCACTAGGTAGAAAAATCACCAAAGCTAGGGAAGAAGGGAGAATCCAAGGGATCAGAATAACATCTAATCTTGACCCTACAACACACCAATAGTTTGTAGATGATACCATGATCTATGGTAAATGTAAAATTGAGGAAGCAAAGGCATATAAATCCATCTTGGATTCCTATACCAAAGCCTTTGGACAAGAGGTCAATGATGCTAAATCAAAGATTTATTTCTTCAACACTAATCCTAATTCTGTAAGAGAAATTTGCAATATTCTGAATTTGAAAAAAGGTTCCAAACTTCCCTGCAAATATCTAGGCCTCCCACTCGAGAAGGGAACTAAATAAAAGGAACTATGGGATCACATCACTTTAAAAATTAATAATAAAATAAGGTCTTGGAAGTGCAAGTGGTTGTCATCAGTAGGAAAAGCCACTATGCTAAAATTAGTCCTCTCTACCATACCTATATACCAACTATCATGTATAAACTTACCAGTGGAAAAATAGGGGAGATTAATAAGGCGTTTAAAACATTCTTCTGGAAGGGTTTTGAGGATAAGAAGAGAATGGCCCTAGTGGCATGGGACAAAATTTGTAGACCTAAAGAGGATGGGGAGTTAGGGATTAAAAACATTAGAGAACATAGCAGAGCTCTAAGTGCTAAACTAATATGGAGAATGTACTGCAATCTAAATCTGAGATAGGTAAAGATCTTGAGGTACAAGTATCTAAAAGATATGGAACCTACATACCTATTTAGATAGAAAAATAAGGACTTTTTTTAATAGTAATGTTTAAGAGAGGATATATGAACTTGAATATTTAAGATAGAAATTGTGTGAGATTTACATTTTTGATCAAGTATACAAGGTAATTTTATTTTAATTGAGATAATTAAATATAAAAAATTAAATTTAAATAGTTTATAGTTATAAAAAAAAAGTAATAATATGAGAATACATGATTACAAGTAATAATAAAGTATATTCAAAAAATTTATGGTTGTGTGAATCAACGAAATTGGCAACATCAATGAAAAGATGAATTTATGAATTCTCGACATAAATAGAGATGGGAATATTCATCCCGTCACAAAATTGACTCTACCTGAGATCACAGATGTTGGGCTCCCCCTCCACCAACTAGGGCCGAAACAGAATGGGAGTTGGTGAAATCAAGGAAAACTAGGATGATGGAAAAGTTAGTGACCTAAAAAAACAATTGTAGGAATGAGGTATCCAAATTATGGCTAGTTTCTATAACATCTACTATTCCTGCTTTTGCCTCTGGAGCCAACCAAATTTCCTTGGGTAGGCATAATCATCTACCTAGAAACCCCAATTTGGAATCACTCCCTTCTGGCAACAATCGGTTCCACTATCTATAGAAAAGGGTGGAGGGTTCCTTAAAATTGGTCTCTAATGCAAAAAATCTCAATAATAACAACTCATTCTGAAACCCTAGGAAGAATGTTTTACAAGCTTCTCATCAAAAGAGATCCACCAATAACCCTAGGGTTTTGAATAGCCAAGGGAGATATCAGAACCATTTTGCAAATCTACCTAACAAGGGTCCTACCAATCCACCCCGACCTAAGCATAATATTGTGCCCCCTGAAGAAAATATGACAATTAATTTGGACAATGAATACACAAAGGGATTGTAAAACCATTACAAAAGCCATGGTCTTTTTGCCCAATGGATGGGAACAGATGCCTATCTTGAGGAGATTGCAAAATGGTTCCAAGAAGAGTTCAAGGGCTGGGTAGGTATTTCTATCTTGTTTGATAAAAATTTATTCGTTGATTGCTTAGATTTATCCATCAAAATTGAATTCCTAATTGGAAAATGACTGGATTATAGAGGGCATAATTTTCTATTTTCAAAATGGTTTCCTAATTTTAACCCTAGTAAAATTGTAAATTTTGATGTTACTGGATGGATCAAACTAACAAATTTACCAGTTGAATTAATGCATAGTGTTATTTTAAGGATATAGGAAATAGACTAGGTAAATTTGTAAAGGTGGAAGACAATTTTTTGGCACACTCTGATGTTATTATCATAGTTAAGATGGATATCAATACTAAAACCCTAAAAACTATAAATCTAAATACAAAAGAGGCTTCATATACAATTAAGCCAATATTTTGTGATAATCCTGCGTTGGGAAAGAAGAATACAAAAACCTCCAACCCCCCTCTACCAAGGGTCTTTATCCCACAACTAGAGGTTAATATTATATTTAATTATATTGTTGGGGGTTTTATTATTCAAAATTTGGGTAAGGATAACCACATCTAGGATCAAGCCCCAAGTATGACACTTCTCTACCTAAGATCACTCATAGCCCAGGGAATCGCAATCAATCCCCAAGTAAGGGTGCATCTCTACTCAAGACATCTCAAGCACCTTTATCCACCCTTGATAACCTTATGAGGAACCTTAGTAATGAGTTCATCCCTCAAAATACTAAGACTAAAACCACATAGGAAATGTTAAGCATAAATCTAAAGATAGTTGATGAAAAATATGAGCAAAGCATAATTTCTCTTGATAAGGGAGCCGATTTAGAAGAAGGAGAATTGCCTTTGGAAGGTAACCAATATGTTATCTCTACCAAAGATATTACTAGGATGGAATAAGAGATTCAAGAGACTCCAAAATTGGCACTAATCACCTTAGATCCATCAGTAACTCACAGGGAGTCACGACCAACCAAAATTGAAAATAGGAATGAAATGATCAACATTAATCACAATGATTTGGAGGAAGTTTGTGATGAGATTCTAGGAGAGATGTTAGAGAGAGTAGTGGAAGAAGATGCCAACAAACAAAGATAACTGCTAATCACCAAGGTTCTGGAACTACGAGCTTAGGAAGAACAAACTAAACTAGTGGAAGAATTAGTGGAATTGGGGTATAGCGAAGCAAAGGAGGAAATCAAGATGGGCATTTCCCTCAATGATTTCAGAAAGGTTACCCCAGACTGTGCCAAGAATAACAAAAGGAGAGGGAGGAAATTATTATTTGAGCTTAGAGTGAAGGATGGTCTGGCATAGGATCAAACTAAAATTACCACACTATTCAATGAAGAGAAGGGGAAGTTCCCTCCCACAAATCCATGAAGGTTAATGCATGAAATGTTAGGGGTTTAAATGCCTCTAGCGAGTAGCAAATTCTGAAATGTTGCTTAGCTATGAAAAAACATGACATATTCTTGATGCAAGAAACCAAATTAAACTCAGAAGAGGTGGGAACTCTACAAAGGAAGTTGGAAATATGGGGGCTTGTTGGAGTCCCTATTGATGGGGCCTCAAGAGGCTTAGGGATCATATGGGATCCTAGAAGTGTTTCATTTTCAGTCATATGCAACAAAAAGAATTGGATCAGTGGGCACGTTAAAAGCATCAGGAGCATCTTGCAATATATTCTAATTAACGTTTATGGTCCTACTCAAAACCAAGTGAAAAGGGCAGTGTAGGGGGAGATAGAACAATTTATGAATGATACACTAGATCATATTTGCATAGTAGGTGGTGATTTCAATGTTATCCTTAACCCCAAGAAAAAGTGGGGGGGATCTACAAGACTATCTACAGCTGCAAATGACTTTAGAGAATGGGTCAACAAAAATAATCTCATAGAAATAAAAATCTATCATGAAGGCTTCACTTGGAATAATAGAAGAATGTGATTCAATAACATTGCAAAAAAATTGGGTAGGTTCCTTTTTAGAGGTAATTGAGCTAATTTTCCTTACAATCTCATGGCAGAGATCATACCATGCTCGAGTTATGACCATTACCCAGTCCAACTCAGTATAATAGATGACACCCAACCCAAGAGATGCCCTTTTAAATTTTAAAAAATGTGGCTAAAAGATGAGAACTTGATCAAACTCAAGTTACTCGGTCTAAACTCTTTTGCCTAATAACAAAAATGAAAACCATCAAAATAAATTTGGTAGATTGGAACAAAAATAGTTTTGGTACAACATTTTTGAGACCAAACTAAAAACAGAACAAGAATTGGAAAATCTTAATAAGAGGGTAATTGACAATGGTATGGATGTTGATCTTTATTTGAAAGAAAAGCAACTGAAAACTGATTATGAAGACATATTATGAAAAGAAGAAATCTTTTGGCAACAAAAATCCAGAGAAACCTCGTTGGAGGAAGGAGATAAGAATACTATTTTTTTTCATAATAGTACCAAGCTCCATAGAAATGTTAATAGAATTACTAGAATAAAGGATATAAACAACAACCTAATTGAGGATCCAAAAGTGATTGAAAAAGAGGCAGTATAGTACTTTGAAAACATCTTGAACAACTGGGATGGCTCGAATATTACTAACCAGCAAGACATCTTACAAAATATACCCAGAGTAATAACAAAGGACCAGAATAAGATGCTTACATCTAAATTTTCTAAATCTAAAATAGAGTGGGTAGTCAAACAAATGCATCCTAATAAGGCCCCAAGGCCAAATGGTTTTCCTGCTTTGTTCTTCCAAAAATGTTGGCATTTTATAGGGGATGAAGTAGTAGATGCATTAGAGGGGATAAGAAATTTAGGTAACCTTCTCAAGGAAGTGAATAATACATTCCTCACACTCATACCAAAAAAAGATAAACCAAAAAGTTTTGGTGATCTCAAACCTATCTCCCTACATCGTCTTAAAATGGAAGCACTTCCATGTTAAGAGTGTTTATCCCTCTGAGTAAGTGGTTTGGGGTCATCTCGGATTCCTTGAATTGATCTTTGCTTTGATCTGGCTTTCTCCCCTCTTTCCACTTCTTTTCTTCTTCATTCTAGGTGAAATTAGGGTTAGGATCCCGAGGATTCTCCTTAATTTCCCTCTTCCATGGCTTTATTTTCTAGGTAGGACTTAGAAATAGGTCCTCTTGGCCTTCATCATAATCATCATAGGATTTAATGCCTATCCCTAGCATTATGTCCCTTTCTGGTATCATTTTTAGGTCTCCGGGCATCCCCGGACCCTCCTGTCCTGATTCTAGTTGGGTTTGGGCCCATAGGGTCAGAATCAAGGTTGATCTTGACTAGGTTAGAATCGAGCTCAATCCTAACTAGGTTAGAATCAAGCTCGATCCTTACTAGGTCATTTGCAAGCTCAATTTTGCCCCCCTATTCAAATTTCAAAATGCCTTAATTTTCAGGTATCAGGTTTCGGGGATATTTGTTTTCCCACCTTCAGGTTGGCCATTTCAGGTTTTGGAATGGTGAATCCTTAAATTGCATTTAATCTAGGTATATTTTCTAAAGGTTAGGACCTAATTGGGATTTAATTCTCCAAGGTGGCCCCTCTAGAGGATTGTGCCCTAGTTCACTATAAAAGGAGGCCTTCCTCTCTCATTTTCTCATCCAGAATCAAGCAATTGCCATCCATTATTCACATCTCTCCATCAAGTTTTGTGATAACATCTCTCAAGCTCTCAAGGTGATCAAGAAAGCATTAATTCAAGCATTCAAGTCTTCTTCTCCATCCAAGTTCTCCATTGAAGATCAAGGATTCAAGCATTCAAGCCATCGAAGAGATTTGGTTCAAGCATTCAAGATTCATCATTCAAACCCTAGATCTAACCATCATGATGGTGTGATCTTCCTTCAAGATCCTTTTTTCATCTTCAAGATCCATTCAATCTTCCCTCAAGGTGGATTCCAAGCATACAAGCATGGAGGTTTTGTATTTACTTTCATGGTTTTGATTTACACTTGCCATTGTTGTGTTCAAGCTTTCATATCAATATACTTGTTTACATTCGAAATACCATTGCATATCTATTGAATTACATAGCTTCATTGTTAGATCCATTTCTACTACTTGCTAGCATTCCTATTTCAATTTCAATATGAAGGTTGATTCCAAACCGGGGTTTGACCAAGGCAAACCCCTCAAACAAACAACAAAAATCCCCATTTTCTTGCAAGTATAGGTGTAGGATTTCAGATCTGAGAGCGGATTTGGATACCCTTTTCGGTGAACTTCTGAGATCTATGAACAAGGTCAGAATCAACCTTCAAATAAAGAATCGAGCCTTTGACCTTTTATGAGGATCAAAGTTGACCTGATCTCATCTTGGGAAAATATTTATGGGTTTTTTTCATCTCGGCATTTCCAATACAGAACAGGTTGCAGAATTGCCCAAAAGTACACACAGACATCAAAAATTGGCATTTTCTAGATTTTCTCTAATTTGAGGTTATTACTTGTATTTCAATTATTTCAAATTTCAAGCATAATTCAACCATAGGGAAATATAGGGTTTCTCTCTCTCTTTCATATTCTTCATAGATTGATTCGATTGTGCATTAGCCTTTTGGTTGATCAATTTGGATTTGTCCTTTGGGAATAGATCTCATATTACCCACATACATCATTATTTCATACACACTTATACATTTGAATAGGTGTGATGCCATTTTACCCCTATTCACTCCCTGTGCAATATCATATACAAAATATTAACCAAGACTTTGGCTAATAGATTCTAGAAAGTTTTACTTGATATCATTAGTGAGGAACAAACCGGGTTTGTTCCTTGTCAATCCATATATGATAGAGTAATCATTGCTCAAGAATATATTCATTCAATCCATCAAAACAAAAACCCAAGAATGTTGACCAAACTTGACATCATCAAAACCTACGACAAAGTAGATTGGCGCTTTTTATGTAAAGTATTGGAATCTTTTGGGTTTGCCAAGCAATGGATTAACTTAATATTTGAATCCATATCAACCCCAAGATTTTTATCTTGGTGAATGGGACACCATAAGGTTTCTTTAGTATGTCAAGGGGACTTAGGCAAGGGGATCCCATCTCCCCCTTCCTCTTTATCAATATGGCAGATGCACTAGGTAGAAAAATCACCAAAGCTAGGGAAGAAGGGAGAATCCAAGGGATCAGAATAACATCTGATCTTGACCCTAAAACCCACCAATAGTTTGAAGATGATACCATGGTCTAAGGTAAATGTAAAATTGAGGAAGAAAAGGCATATAAATCCATCCTAGATTCCTATACCAAATCCTTTGGACAAGAGGTCAATGATGCTAAATCAAAGATTTATTTCAACACTATTCCTAATTCTGTAAGAGAAATTTGTAATATTATGAATTTGGAAAAAGGGGAACTTCCCTACAAATATCTAGGCTGCCCACTTGAAAAGGGAACTAAATAAAAGGAACTATGGGATCACATCATTTTAAAAATCAATAAGAAAATAAGGTCTTGGAAGGGCAAGTGGTTGTCATCAGCAGGAAAAACCACTATGCTAAAATTAGTCCTCTCTACCATACCTATATACCATCATGTATTAAATTACCAGTGGAAAATAAGGGGAGACTAATAAGGCATTTAAAACATTCTTCTGGAAGGGTTCTGAGGATAAGAAGAGAATGGCCCTAGTGGCATGGAACAAAATCTGTAGACCTAAAGACGATGGGGAGTTAGGGATTATAAACATTAGAGAAGACCTCTAGGTGCTAAACTAATATGGAGAATGTACTACAATCTAAATCTAAGATAGGTAAAGATCCTGAGGTACAAGTATCTAAAAGATATGGCACCTACATCCCTATTTAGATTGGTAAATCCCCCTAGGGGCTCCAAAATATGGAATTTCATGATGAATTGTAGAGGACTTATTATGGACAAATTAACTTGGAGCCTTGGTGAGGGAAAGAAGGCATTATTCTAGGGAGATTCATGGGAAGTCTATGAGGTTCTAAGTTCTCATCATAACCTAGTAAACTTCAAAAGGATCATGGAGGTTCTTTGGGGAAAACATGTTGCTGATTATATAGATCCCCTAACAATGACATATCTTTTGGATGGTAATGGAAATCACTATATAACACTAATATTCCAGAGCATGAAAATAAGCTTCTTACTAAAATCCTCAGTAAGAGAAATGTGCCTCTTAAAAAGGGCTTGGATAAACTAGTCTAGGATGGGTCCAAATCTAGAAATGATAACACCAAGGATGGTTACAATATTTTAATGAAACAACAGTTAAGGCCTAAAACACAAATCCCTCTTAATCTATGTTGGGATAAACACTGCCTTCCTAAAGTTGTAGTATTATCTTGGACAACCCTACAAAAGAAAATACTAACAGAAGACATGTTCACTAGGATGGGTTATGAGGGATCAAGTAGATGTCCTCTCTATGAGAAAGAGCAAGAAACTATAGACCATATTTTTCTTAACTATGATTACTCCCTTAAATATTGGAATTGGTTATGTAATAAATTTGGATGGATAACAACCCTTCCAAGTAGCATCTTAAGTCTATTTCAATGTTGGCCCAACTTATACAAACACAGTATCTATAGAATGTTATGGACAATAGCCCCCTCTATTATGACTTGGGAAATTTGGAAGGAGAGGAATAGGCATATTTTTAAGGGAAAAAAGATGTCCAATGAACAACTTACTAACAAAATAAAGCATCTATCATTGAGGTTACCAATAAAAAGATCCTTAATCACAATGGTAGGGACATTAATATGTCACACTAGGATGAAAATATGAGGAATAGATGGGTTGGTCTCAAATTGGCCCCCTTTGTTGGACCTAGAAATTGGGACACTAAAATGAGGAGGAGGGAATGTAAGTGCCAACCTCCTTAAAAGGGGTGGTTTATGCTATACTTTGATGGGGTCTCTCAGGGTAACCCTGGTGGTGCAGGCATAGGATGCATCATCCATGATGAGTACTCAAAAGAGATAGCTTCGATAGCTAAACCCCTTGGTTGTGCTTCTAATAACATGGAAGAACTCTCTACCCTAATAGAGGGTCTTAGAATATGTCAAGAACTAAAAATTGAGAAATTAGAAGTTGAAGGTGATTTAGCCATAATTATTAATGCTTTAAGGAAAGCTAGTATGTCAAACTAGAGACTCAACTCCCTTCTCTCCAATTCTCTTAATCTCATTACTACTTTTAGAAGATGCACCTTCAACCATATCTATCGAGAAGGTAATGTCAAAGCTGACATGTTGGCTAACAAAGGGGTGGATGGCAACTACTTCATCAATATTTATACCCATGGGAAATAATTAGTAGGCATCTAACCATCCATATCAATACACTGACAAATCTTGGTACTTATTCATCTCAAGCTTCTCTTTATTTTGGTACATTTAGACATATGCTTCCAGACATATGTATATTTATATGCAAGTAAAGATATACCCATCTATTAATATATATACACATTGTCTTATGTGTGTGTGTGTGTGTGTGTGAATATAGATATTTATGTATTCACATATACTTATAGACTTTCAAATATATATTCATCCTTTTCATATATTTTTACTAGCTTATACTCACTCACTCTCCAACTCTCATTTTTTTTATCTTATTCCTGACCTTGTTTAGGGTATACACTTGTTTGGGTAGATATATTTAATTTCCCCTTCTCTCTTAGCATTTTTATTTAGAAGGGTGGGTTTTTGTTAGTTTACTTCATCCTTCATCCTATGTAATTGGCATTTAATATAGGTTGAGTCATAATTTTTAGGCACCATAAATGTTGTCATTACCACCTATGTAACTTCCCATTCTTTATGATGTTCCAGACAACTGAGATTGTCATCATTTCTCAAGATGGCTTGATTTTGGGAGTGAAGATCTTTTACTCATCGCATTGCATAATTAAGGCTTAATCCTTTTTGCATTTATGAGAGGGCATGGGGAGGTGACATATTACACTTTCCTCTCTTGGGATTCACTAGGTGTGACTTGCCCTTAAATTCAATCTTTTATGAGCATTTTAGTACTATTATCTTGAATTCGAGAATTTTCTCTCATGGAGACTCCTATCAAGCTTAGTAGTCCTAATAGGCAAATGACATTTGATATTGTGATTACAATGGACCGCATTAGGCAAATAGTCACGGTGAAGAATAAGGTGGTGATGAGGGTTGTCTCGAGAATCTTAGGAGATCAATTTGCCAATAATTGTGACAAATTCAGAGCCAACCATGATATTCCTACAATGTTGATAGCAATTTCTATGCATATCTTCAACAATCAGGTGGATACTGCCAGGTTATGTCAAGAATTATTTATTGAGGACATCCTTGGAGACCTGGACAAGGTCATGGTTAACATTTGTGGTGATCTCACCATTTGTCATCCTAGGAACTACAATATACTAATGCAAAACAACTGACTTGTCCTCACTTATCTCATCCTGCACTTGGAGGACATGAATGATTTTTGGGCCCAACGACCCATTATGGAGAGGAATCTCAACTTTTTGATGCAAGCTTTTGATATTCGACAATCGGGCGATGGAAATTGGCTGGAGGTCTACTTCTCTAAGGACGGAGTTGAGGAGGAGGTTGGCCCTAGAGATATTGAGTAGCTTCACCTAATTTCTAGCAAGGCAAATAGTTTGGTCTCCACCTATTTTCTATGGTCTTTTCCCGTTATGCCCTTATACTTATTAGATTTTTTTTTTCAATGAATTTTCGGAGGATAGGTCCTATAGCTTTTTGTTTTTTTTATCTTGGTTAATACTTTTAACTTTGACTTCTAATAATTTGGATACTTTGGCTCTCTGCTCTTTGTTTTTATCTTAATGATACTTATCGACATTTTAACCTAACTGGTTGGAGATGTTATTCTATACTTATGGTTTATGTTATCCTTCTACTTTACTCAAGTGTTTAATCACTTCTCCCCTTCTAATGTATGGTCTGGGTATCTACCAATGTATATATGCTTTTGTTTTCTAGTTTAAATTGTAATCTTTATTTCATTTTTATTTTTATTCATTGTTATATATATATTGAGACTCTAGTTCTTATATGTAGGCATATATACATATAGTTACCCAAATCACTGGACTTGGTTTCTGACATATTCTTGCTTGGTATTCATCTTTGCAAATTAGCATCCATTTGGCTCCTTCCTCTGGCACGTATTTATGGTCTATTATGTTTAGATGGAAAAGTATTCTTGGTTTTCTATTATGTTATTTATTTGGAGGTTTTCAGGCCATAGCTGACATCTAGTACGATCTAGTCTCAGATGGATGGGCTTGAGCTAAACTTTACCATAGTTTAGGATATAAAAATGCAATCTATTTGTATTACTTTAATTCTATTGCATTTTAAGATTAACCTTCATAGTATTGAATAAGGTTTTATTTCTTAAATTATCATATTGGCATGGTTGTTGTGCTCTAAGTCCTAGTCCAGAAATATGATAGACATTATAAGAAATCTTATAGACTCTCATATATAGATTCATCTTTTTCATATATTTTCACTGGCTTATTCTCACTCACTCTCTGACTCACATTTTCTTTTATCTTATTCCCGACCTTGTTTAGGGTATACACTTGTTTGGGTAGATATATTTAATTTCCCCTTCTCTCTTAGCATTTTTATCTAGAAGGGTGGGTTTGTGTCAGTTTACTTCATCCTTCGTCCTATGCAATTGACATTTAATATAGGTTGAGTCATAATTTTTGGGCACCATAAATGTTGTCATTACCACCTCTATAACTTCTCATTCTTTATGATGTTCCAAAAAACTAAGATTTTCATTATTGCTCAAGATGACTTGATTTTGGGAGTGAAGATCTTTTACTCATCGCATTTCATAATTAAGGCTTAAGCCTTTTCACAATTATGAGAGGGCATGGGGAGATGACATATTTCACTTTCCTCTCTTGGAATTCTCTAGATGTGACTTTCCCTTAAATTTATTCTTTTATGAGCATTTTAGTAGCATTACCTTGAATTCAAGAATTTTCTCTCATGGAGACTCTAATCAAGCTTAGCAGTCCTAATAGGCAAGTGGAATTTGATATTGTGATTACAATGGACCACATTAGGCAAATAGTCATGATGACGAATAAGGTGGTGATGAGGGTTCTCTTGAGAAGCTTAGGAGATCAATTTGTCAACAATTGTGACAAATTCAGAGCCAACACTGATATTCCTACAATGTTGATAGCAATTTCTATGCATATCTTCAACAATTGGGTGGATACTGCTAGGTTATATCGAGAATTGTTTATTGAGGACATCCTTGGATCCCTGGATAGGGTCATGTTAAACATTTTTGGTGATCTCACCATTTTTCATCCTAGGAACTACGATATGCTAATGCAAAACAACTGACCTATCCTCACTTATCCCATCCTACACTTGGAGGACATTAATGGTTTTTGGGCCCAGCAACCCATTATGGAGAGGAATCTCAATTTTTTGATGCAAGCTTTTGATATTCGTCAACTGGGCGATGGAAATTGGTTGGAGGTCTACTTCTTCAAGGACGAAGTTGAAGAGGAGTTTGGCCCTAGAGATATTGAGGAACTTCACCTCAGCTTCTAGTAAGGTGAATAGTTTGGTCTCCACCTCTTTTTTATGGTCTTTTCCCCTTAGGCCCTTATATTTATTATATTTTTTGTTTTCAATGACTTTTCGAAGGATAGGTCCTATAGCTTTTTTTTTATATCTTGGATAATACTTTTCACTTTGACTTCTAATAATTTGGATACTCTGGCTCTTTGCTCTTTATTTTTAGCTTAATGATACTTATCGACATTTTAACCTAACTGGTTGGAGATGTTATTCTATTGTATCATCTTATAATGGAAGCACTTCCATGTTAAGAGCATTTAGCCCTTTGAGTAAGTGGTTTGGGGTCATATTGGATGCCTTGAATTGGTCTTTTCTTTGATTTGGCTTTCTCCCCGCTTTCCACTTCTATTCTGCTTCATTCTAGGTGAAATTAGGGTTAGGATCTTAAGGATTCTCCTAAATTTCCCTCTTCCATGGCTCTATTTTCTAGTTAGGATTTAGAAATGGGTCCTCCTAGCCTTCATTTTAGTAATCATAGGATTTTATGTTTATTCCTAACATTCTGTCCTATTCTGGCATCATTTCTAGGTTTCTGGGCATCCCTAGGACCTCCTAATTTAGTTTTGAGTCAACCTAAGAAAAAGGTCAATGTCTTAGGTCAACCCTGACTAGGTTAGGGTCAACGTCGACTTTGACCCCTTTCTCCAAAATTTCAAATTCTAGAATCTCTGGGCTTCAGGCTTTCAGGAGATTTATTTTCCCGCTTCCGGGTCGGCCATTTTGGGTTTCAGGATGGTAAATCCTTTAATTGCATTTAATCTAGATATATTTTCTAAAGGTGAGGACCTAATTGGGATTTAATTCTCCAAGGTGGCCCATCTAGAGGAGTGTGCCCTAGATCACTATAAAAGGAGGCCTTCCTCTCTCATTTTCTCAATCAAGCTCTCAAGCTCTCAAGGTGATCAAGAAAGCATCCATTCAAGCATTCAAGTCCTCTTCTCCATCCAAGTTCTCCATTTAAGATCAAGGATTTAAAAATTCAAGCTATTGAAGGGATTTGGTTCAAGCATTCAAGATTCATCATTAAAACCCTAGATCTAGCCATTATGATGGTATGATCTTCCTTCAAGATCCTTTGTTCATCTTCAACATTCATTCTTCTATCAAGGTGGATTCCAAGCATACAATCATGGAGGTTTTATTTACATTTATTGTTGGGTTCAAGCTTTCATATCAATATACTTGTTTACATTTCAAATACAATTGCATATCTATTGAATTGCATAGCTTCATTGTTAGATCCTTTTCTACTACTTGCTAGCATTCTCCATTTCAATTTCAATATTAAGGTTGATTCCAAACCGAGGTTTGACCAAGGCAAACCCCCCATACAACAAAAACCCCCATTTTCTTGTAGGTACAGGTGTGGAGTTTCAGATCTGAGAGTGAATTTGGATACCCTTTTCGGAAAACTTTCAGGATTTGCGAACAGAATTTGAATTGGACTTCAAATAAAGAATGTGGTATTTGACCTTTTATGAGGGTCAAACCCGAGCTGAGCCATCTTGAGGAAAGATTTCTGGGTTTTCTCTATCTCGGCATTTCCAGTCCAGGATAGGTTTCAGATTTTCCTGAAAGTGTACACAGACACCAAAATCCAACATTTTCCAGATCTACCCTAATTTTGAGGTTAGTAGTTGAATTTCAATTATTTCAAATTTCAATCTTAATCCAACTATAGGAAAGTATAAGGTTTCTCTCTCTCTTTCATATTCTTCATAGATTGATTTGATTGTGTATTAACCTTTTGGTTGATCAAATTGGATCTCTCCTTTGGGAATTTGGATTTAGGAGTGAATCTCACATTTCCCCCACACACTTACACATATAGAGGTGATTCCAAATTACATCTATTCATTTTGGTGAACCCGACATACTTACCCCTTTTCTTTTGTGGATTTAGATGCTCTATTGTGTTAGATCTTCCTTTATATTCCCTTGTGTGTTCACCTACATCTATTCATTTTGGTGAACCCAACAAGCTTACTCTCTTTCTTTTTGGTGTTAGATTGCCTTTTTAGATCTATTTTGTGCACTTGCATTTCAAAATCCAAAAATCCAAAAAAATCTATATTGTCAATAAAACTACAAAAATATTTTATGGTGATTGTTAAGATGTTTTGGTGCATGGCTATGTTCTTTATTACTCTTCTTTTAGCATCTCTTTATAATACCTATGAGGTTTATGAGAGTATTATTCACTTCATTATGTTAATGACCCTTCACTTTGCTCTTGCCTATGCTTTTGTAAAGTTAACCGACACTACTCTACCTACATTTAAAACTTTTCTTAGGGATTTATGTGGTAGCATTATTTATCTTTTAGATTATGTGAAGAATTTGGTAGATGACACACCATCTCCTAATCTTCCTAATCCCATCAATCCTAATCCTAATCCTATCAATCCTAATCTTAATCCTAATCTTCCTATTTCAATACCTAATTCTTCATCTATTAATCCTCGCTCTACCCATACTTATGATGGGATTCAAGCTATAGTTCAGGATGTGGATGTGCAAGATTTCTTTGATTTACCTTCTCCTCTTATTCATGATGATATTAAGGGAAAGGGTAAAAACACTTCTTCAATGCCTATTATTCCACCTTATACAACCTTTACTCATGAGCATGATAAACAATCACCTCCTGTAGAAGCTTTACATAATATGTATACTACTGGATATAATATGGTGACTAAACAAGGTTATAAAGGTTTAGGGCTAGGAGTTAATAAGCATGGTATTAGGTTTCCTGTTCATCTACCCCCTAAACCAAATATGTATGGTGTTGGGTGTTCAAAATCTCAAGTTAAGGTAGGTGATGCTAAAAATCATCCTCCTCTCCCTACGCCTATCCTAGATAACCCTAATACTCGACAAGAAATTGCTAAAAAGGTATATGTTGAGCTAATGAATTCTAAGAAAGAAATCTTTAGACCTATGCCGATAGATGCTCTATACAAATATAAATGTCCTTTTCATTATAGTAAAAAACATTTACTTGCTGATTGTAAACATTTCAAGGCATATGTTAGAGAAAGAGCTACTTTAGGAATTATATCTCACTCTTGTGCAGTTTTACAATTTCTTCATAATTTTGATATAGGGGATTCCCCTCCTTTAGATATAATATAAATGTTCTTCACCTCTTGTCTCATGACTGGGGGGCAAGAGATGCATCTTCATCCAGTCTCCTAGGATCCATTAGGTCTTTTATTGGGGCTTAATTGGTATTCTTTCTCTTTTCTTTTTCTATGGTTTTGCATTATGTTTTTAATCATCCATAGAATCTATCCTTTCTTCTCAAGATATCTTTTCTAAGACATGTGTTTTGCAAAGGTATCCCTTGTCTCTATCTCTAGGGGGAAAGGTACCTCTTTTTTTTCTTTTCTTTGTCTAGGGAACAACTTTCTCTAGCTTAGTGGCATTTGTTTATATTGACAGATGTTTTGACTATGGATAACCTTCTTGTATGAGAATTGGTTGTCCTAGGTCGTCACTTCTTCTCTATGTTGCAAATTATACTTTTATAAACTTTCACCCTTGCTTTGGTGTTAGAGTTGTTTCCCTCATTTCAAAGATTCATTTGCCTCTTCCTTGTAGGAGGCTTGGTGCTTAAATCTTTGTTCCCTCCTTTTTGAAAGTTGATATTTTATTTAAAGCACTCCTCTTTGGTGGGGGTCTTGATTGATAAGATCTCTTTCATTTGAATATCCTTTTCCATGAGTGACATATCCTTTTCACGATTATCTATATTCTTGGATGTAGGGGTCAGTATCCCTTGCTCAGGATATGGTATACATTGTTGTAAATAGGATATCTCCTTGCCTTGTGAAGTAGGTATCCTCTTCCATCTTTGTCCTACGTTGGGGGGCAAGGCTGTCATCTCCTTCTTTTCTATCTTTTTGGGATTCACCTCTTTCCTTGGATAAGTAGTATCTATCTATTATGTGATATTCAATCATGCATAAAAATAATGGTTTTCATTAAGGATCTTTGTCCTTGATCAAAACCTATTTTATTGTTTGACATTGGGTTTCCATGGTTGATATATTTCTCACCTTGGAAATTGAATAGTGTGCTATCCCTCATAAGGGTTATTTTCTTTTCACTTCTTGCATGATATCTCTTTACATTCGTCCTTTCCATGGCCTCCTAGGAGCTATGACCTTCTTGGCTTGGACTGGGTGTTGTCTATGGATATTGTCTTGATGCTGAAGAAGGCTTTATCCTTGTTCTTTTCTTTCCTTAACATGTCAAAATAGTATGTTTTTGCCATATTAAGGAGGGGGGCATATATAGGGCCTCCCTTGTACTATAATTTTTTTATTTTTATATGCTAAATCTTGGATGGTAACGCACATAAGTTGCTAAATCCTGAAAAGAGATGCATTTATATGCTATATCTTCCGATGGTAACGCACATAAGTTGCTAAATCTTGAGGAGACATGCATTTTTCAAAATTTTCAATATGCTAAATCCTCTGAAGCTAACACACATAAGTTGCTAAACCCTGAAAAGACATGCACCTATATGCTAAATCTTTCAAAGGTAACATGCATAAGTTGCTAAATCCTGAGGAGACACGCATTTTATATTCATTATAATACAAGAAGGTGGATCTATGAATATTCTAGAAGTCATCAGAAGATGCATTACAATTGCAAGCACAGTTTATGGGTGAACCTGTTGGGCTCTCCCTCTAGGGTGATTCACAGTAAGGTGGGCATCTTACTGGGTGAGGTAATCACTTTCTCCTTTCTCTCTTTTTCTGCTTTCATGCTAGTAGGACAGGATCATGAAGCTATGTTGTCTATAGTGTTGCTCTTGTCTTTCTTATGTAAACATTTATGCTTTTATGATAGCTTTCCAAATATGATATTAACATGAGGAATATTTCTTAGTGAGGTGTCTTATGCTAATTAATTTGGGTTGTTTAGTGCTAACCCTTATTCTTTTGGTTTTATTGTTTCAGACCCTCGTGCATGTATGATGAGTTAGAATCCTTAGTCTGGGGGCTTGTGTCCTTTGCTAAGTGTTGTTTTATCTCTTTGCGAATCCACTAGGATCTTCTCCTTCTTCTCCTTTACCAAGAGTTTGCATCGAATCCATACTCTTGCTAAAGTGGGGGCTTAATGTATCATCTTAAAATGGAAGCACTTCCATGTTAAGAGAATTTAGCCCTCCGATTAAGTGGTTTGGGGTCATATTGGATGCCTTGAATTGGTCTTTGCTTTGATCTGGCTTTCTCCCCACTTTCCACTTCTTTTCTGCTTCATTCTAGGTGAAATTAGGGTTAGGATCTTAAGGATTCTCTTGAATTTCCCTCTTCCATGGCTCTATTTTCTAGGTAGGATTTAGAAATAGATCCTCCTAGCCTTCATTTCAGTAATCATAGGATTTTATGTTCATTCCTGACATTTTGTCCTGTTCTGGCATCATTTCTAGGTTTCTGGGCATCCCTAGGACCTCCTAATTTAGTTTTGAGTCAACCTAAGAAAAAGGTCAATGTCTTAGGCCAACCTTGACTAGGTTAGGTTCAATGTCAACTTTGACCCCTTTCTCCAAAATTTCAAATTCCAAAATCTCTGGGCTTTGGGCTTTCGGGAGATTTATTTTCCCGCTTCTGGGTCGGCCATTTCGGGTTTCAGGATGGTAAATTTTCTAAAGGTGAGGACCTAATTGGGATTTAATTCTCCAAGGTGGCCCATCTAGAGGAGTGTGCCCTAGATCACTATAAAAGGAGGCCTTCCTCTCTCATTTTCTCAATCAAGCTCTCAAGCTCTCAAGGTGATCAAGAAAGCATCCATTCAAGCATTCAAGTCCTCTTATCCATCCAAGTTCTCCATTGAAGATCAAGGATTTAAGCATCCAAGCTATTGAAGGGATTTGGTTCAAGCATTCAAGATTCATCATTAAAACCCTATATCTAGCCATTATGATGGTGTGATCTTCCTTCAAGATCCTTTGTTCATCTTCAACATTCATTCTTCTATCAAGGTGGATTCCAAGCATACAATCATGGAGGTTTGATTTACATTTATTGTTTTGTTCAAGCTTTCATATCAATATACTTGTTTACATTTCAAATACAAATGCATATCTATTGAATTGCATAGCTTCATTGTTAGATCCTTTTCTACTACTTGCTAGCATTCTCCATTTCAATTTCAATATTAAGGTTGATTCCAAACTGGGGTTTGACCAAGGCAAACCCCCCATACAACAAAAACCCCCATTTTCTTGTAGGTATAGGTGCGGAGTTTTGGATCTGAGAGCGAATTTGGATACCCTTTTCAACAAACTTCAGGGATTTGCGAACAAAATTTGAATTGGACTTCAAATAAAGAATTTGGTATTTGACCTTTTATGAGGGTCAAACCCGAGCTGAACCATCTTGAGGAAAGATTTCTGAGTTTTCTCTGTCTCGATATTTATAGTCCAGGATAGGTTTTAGATTTTCCTGAAAGTGTACACAGACACCAGAATCCAACATTTTCCAGATCTACCCTAATTTTGAGGTTAGTAGTTGTATTTCAATTATTTCAGATGTCAATCTTAATCCAACTATAGGAAAGTATAAGGTTTCTCTCTCTCTTTCATATTCTTCATAGATTGATTCGATTCTGTATTAACCTTTTGGTTGATCAAATTGGATCTCTCCTTTGGGAATTTGGATTTAGGAGTGAATCTCACATTTCCCCCACACACACATATAGAGGTGATTCCAAATTACATCTATTCATCCATACTTTTGGTTTCTGTTATCCTTCTACTTTACTCAAGTGTTTAATCACTTATCCCCTTATGGCGTATGGTTTGGGTATCTACCAATGTATATATGCTTTTGTTTTCTAGTTTAAATTATAATCTTTATTTCCTTTTCGATTTTATTCATTGTTTTATATATATATATATTTATTTATTTATTTATATATATATAGAATAAAATTGAAAAGGAAATAAAGATTATAATTTAAACTAGAAAACAAAATCATATATACATTGGTAGATACCCAAACCATATGCCAAAAGGGGAGAAGTGATTAAACACTTGAGTAAAGTATTATTTTTTTAATCTTGGATAATACTTTTAACTTGGAATTCTAATAATTTGGATACTTTGGCTCTGCTCTTTTTTTTTAGCTTAATGATACTTATCAATATTTTAACATAGTTCGTTGGAGATGTTATTCTATACTTCTAGTTTTTGTTAACCTTCTACTTTACTCAAGTGTTTAACCACTTTCCCCATATAGTGTATGGTCTGGGTATCTATCAATGTATATATGCTTTTGTTTTCTAGTTTAAATTATAATCTTTATTTCCTTTTCAATTGTATTCATTGTTATATATATATATATATATATATATATATATATATATATATATATATATATATATATATATATATATATATATATATATATATATATATATATATATATATATATATATATATATATATATATATATATATATATATATATTGAGACTTCGGTTCTTGTACGTAGGCATATATACAGATAGTTACCTAGATCATTGGACTTGGTTTCTGGCATATTCTCACTTGTTATCCATCTTTGCAAATTATCATCCATTTGGATCCTTCCTTTGGCACGTATTTATGATCTATTATGTTTAGATGGAAGAATATTCTTGGTTTCCTATTATGTTGTTTATTTGGAGGTTTTCAGGCCATAGCTAACAACTAGTACAATCTAGTCTCAGATGGATGGGTTTTGAACTAAATTTTACCATGGCTTAGGATATAAAAATGCAATCTATTTGTATTACTTTAATTCTATTGCATTTTTAGATTAACCTTCACAGTATTGAATAAGGTTTTATTTCTTAAATTGTCATATTGGCATGGTTGTTGTGCTCTAATTCCTAGTCCAGAAATATGATAGACATTATGGGAAATCTTTGACATGGGGATTAAGAGGATAGTTTTTTGGCAATTATTTTTATGCAAATAAAACCATTTCCAAATGATGTATGAATTTTCTTTAGTTAACAGACAACTAGGAAGCTATACTTTCTAAAGTATTTAGACAGTTGTTTGTTTTTGCTTTCATGATGAGGTGAAAAATATCTCTCAATAAAGGTTCATCAAATGAGGAGAATTATGAGCTTTATAATATGTTGTAACCTACAACAAAAAGTGGAAGCATGTTTTTTTGACACGTACTAACAGAATCAAGATTATAAGGGCAAAATAGAAAAGTGGGGACCTACCTCCAAGAATAAGGGTTGTCTTGAGTTGTAATATGTAGTATGTAATATGTGGTATGTAATATGTGGTATGTAATATGTAATATGCAATATGTAATATGCAATATGTAATATGTAATATGTTACTCCAAATATGGCAATAAGTTGGGTATGCATGGATGTCTAGTTCCAAGATTCACAATGTAATGTTTTGAAAACTATGCATCCTACATGTTCTGGAGGTAGGAGTTGTAAATGTAATGTTGATCTACATTTTTGTAAAAAGAGGGTTTATGTCTCTCTTCATCTTTTGAATAGCATTCACAAGTGTGAGATTTGAAATCTAATGATTTGGACTCAATGACTCCCGGACAAGATTGGAAGTTTTCTTTACTTTATTCTTTCCTACCAATATTCGCACTGAACAAAGATGTATTTGTATTTTTGAATTTTATAATATAATAAAAATCTTAACCTCGACTTATTACTTATCAAAAACAAAAACAAAAACAAAAACAAAATTAAAATTATATATATGAAATAAGTTAATTAAATTCTTATTAAATTTTTTAAAATATTTTAAAAGGTTAGATCATAAAGTAAGGAAAAGTTTTAAATCTATTAATAAATAAGAATCTAAATTAACTATAGTTTAAACACACAAGAAATAAAAATAATATAACAAATAATGATGTATTGTGGTCTTAAGTTTTATATACTTTATCAATTCAAAGTTTGTATCATTCTTCTCAAAGTCTTCAACCTTATCTTATTCTTTGTTTCAATGTAATGATCATGTTTTTACTTTAAATCATTTTTCTAACATATTTATACTAGTCACTTAGCTCTTTATGGTTACCATGCTTAGTTAGATGACCTCTTCCAAATTATTTTCAAAGATTTGTTCTCTATTTTCATTTCATTCAATTTCTCCTCCAAATTTACCACCTTGGCATAATGCAATGTGTTTATACAGTGGTACAAGTTTTTCACATTTTCTCTTGATTAATTTATATTTAGTAGATAAGTTATTAACTATTTTAAATATAAAGACATTAAAATTTAGAAATATATATCAATATTATAAATGAAAGTATTAAAAGCAAGATAATAAATTATAATTATAAATTTTAAACTTTGGTATAATATTATTTTTCAATTGAATTTGAATAAATAATAAGGAAATTAAATAATTCTTATCTAAAAATTAAAAAATTATGTAATCATATAGTAAGTAAAACAATTCTAAAGTAAAATAAAATTGGTGTAGATATATGGAGTGATTTAGTTAAGATTATTTTACTTTTACTTTTTTCATTCATGGATTTTTTGATTATTTTCAATTGGTCTCTATCTCAACTCAATTGGTGGAATTAATTTTTTATGGTGATTATAACCAAATTAAGTGGTCTCTGTCTTAACTCAATTGGTAGAATTTTTTTTTTATGGTGCATCTTTGAAAAATCTTGAGTCATTCAAGGCCAAGTGAGTCATCTACAATCATGAAGAAATTTTTTTGAGAGTTATCATGAGAAAATTCTATTTAGGAACCAACAATAAAATGGAATTAAATGCTCTTCTACTACATCTCCAATTGATTAGATCATGCAATCCTACGAATCAAAGATGCAACTTTGATTATCACCATATGCCTACAAAATGGGTTTTCTAATAATTAGAAAATTAATAATATTTTAAATGAAGTTAGGGACAAACTTGAATGTATTCTTGATTTCATTATTGAACACTCCTTTTGGAAAGGTAATGTATTGGATAAGTATCTCTCTAATAAAGGTATTGGTCAAAGGAAGGACATAGCAATGACCAAGGATCTCTTAATGATTAGGTTTTCCTCACATTACCATTAATGATTGCTCTTTGTTGATCATCCTATGTGATGGTCAATTCACTCACAAGAGCATCTGTTATTACCTATGACATTGTACATTCAATCACCCTTACTTGAGGGAGCTCTTCTTTTATGTCCCTCCTTGGTGATTTATATTATCATTTTTTGAAGCCTTCATTTTTTGTGTTTGAATTGTCATGGAGCTACATTAAATTTGAAATCTATGGTAAGAGAAATGATTTTCTAGTGAGAGAGTTTAATTGCAAGTTTGAAAAATATTTTCTTCTTTCAACAAGTTGAAATTATGCATCGTAATTAAGATCTTAGGAAGATATTTCATGGAGGGTGGTTTAAGGTAGTAAATGTTGAAATTGTTTTTTTTCTTCTTGAATTTTTTCTTTGTTTGACAAGGAATAGAGAATGTTCTTTAGCTTTAGGAAAATTATGCACTTGTGAGGAGTTCTTAATTAGTGTGGAGATAGAAGTGACTACTTTCAGCAACAATGGGTTCTAAATATTATGGGCTCACCTCTATTGGATTGGTAAGAAGTGTAGAAGCTATACTAAAAATTGGTTCATGAGGTGGTGATGAATTGAATGTTTTTTGTCTCCTTGGAGTTTTGAAAGCTTGGTTTTGATGTGCTTGAGCTTCTTCAATCTATGAAATATTCTCTTTTATAAAAGAGATTCAATGTGGCCAAGATAGATAGTTATATTAACCTTTTTATAAATAAGGCAATATATGTGTGATAGAAAATGGTCACAATTCTGTGAATCCTTGCATTCAAGAATACCCAATAACGAGCTCTCAAATATCGATTCACAGCTCTTTATTTGTGGAGTGCATGAATTATTATGAGGGGCCCTCAGATTGAACCCATGCAAGTACACCGCAGAACAAGAGATTCAAGGAGGAGAAGCAAGAATGCTAATCTCCATTGAATTGAGTTCTTGCATGAAAATAAAACTAATCTATATGATTGCAAATGCAAGAAAATAAACTAATTTATCGAAATGAAGATTAAACTATATGATTGCAAGAAATAAACTATTTTATTGAAATTAATCTATATGCAATACAAGAAATAAACTACTTCACTAATTAATCTATATGAAAATTAAACTAAATGTGCAATCTAAAATGATGATTTCAAAAGCTCTAATGAAAATTGCAGCATAAAGATGATATGAAAATTCAGGATCCTCAACTAAGAGCGAGAGGGCTCATTTTATAGCGAAATGTGGATTTGAATCCAAATTGAAGATCAATTGAGATAAATAGAAAAGAGGAAACAAAAGTCAATTTTAGAAAGTTTGTAGGAGAATGGAATTCTTTTTATTTTATTTCTTTTTAACTGACTTGTTTCCTTTTCCATCACAAGATATTTTATTTATTTAATTGAAAAGAATAATATATCTTTTAATAAAATAAGATTATATAATTTAGAAATGAATATTAATTAAATAAAATAAATTCATTTAATTAAAAATGGATTTTAATTGAATAACATCATTTCATTTAAGAAATATTAATTTCAATTAAATAACATTAATTTATTTATTTAAAAGAAATTTATTTCTTTCGATTAATTAAATAAAATTAATGAAATATTCAAACCTCAGGAAGAAATGAAATAATTCAAATGGTTACACTTTGAACAAAGAAGTTTAATTTGAAAATTGCAACACATTGATTCAGAAAATTGATGTTGTTAAATTGAATAAATGGGGCCCAAAGTGTAGGCGACCATTTTAGGGTGCATACATTTGCCCCTCTTTGACTAATGTGAGGTCAACTAGGGATCACATGTAGTCAAAGAATGGAATTGAAGTGTGAGATCGATTTGGGATCACAAAACAACCCAGATGTGTGTTCGATGGATGGGAACACATCAGGACATAGATAAGCAGACTGAAAAAGACAAGGCCAACACTTGTGAATAAGTAATTGTCAAGTCTCAAATAAGAGATAAGAATCTCAAGCAGGGTTGCCCCAAGAGAAGCAATTGATAAATTTGATAAAGCTAAATCAAGGATTGAAGTTTGGTAGGTACTGCCCCCTCGTGATCAAAATTGAAATGAGATAGAGGAGAAACAGTAAATTGATAAATTTGATCAAATTGAACTAAACATAAGGTTCTTGATGTAAGATGAAAGATATAAGAATCACTGAACTAAGGTAGCTTACCAAGAAAGATTATGCCCCAAGGTTGAATTAGAAGAAAAGAAGTGGGGTGAAAGCGAATGGAAGATAGAAGTTTGGAAGAAATGGAAAGAAATGGAGAGAAGAAAGAGAATTTTCCTCCAGAAAGAAGATGCCCCAAAATAAATCAACTATTTAAGATAGGGAATTTCGATTGAGATCACGAAAGAAGATAAGGAAATGAAGATCAAAACGTGACCATAGTTGACTAAAAGTCCACAAGAAAGATGAAGGAAACCCTCTCAAACTCATAATGCAGCCTAAAAGTGCAAATTTAACATGAAGTCTACATAATGCAAGCTACATGGAAATGCAAAGGTGTACTTGCAATAGGGTAACATAGGATTTTTGTGTTCATCATTCATTAGAGAATGTAAGAGAATGTATTTTCATCATAGGGCCATTATTACTGGACATCAGACGATCACACAATCATCACTAGTAAAAAATGCAACTATGAAGATATGAATGTGATTTATATCATATTGGAATGTGGAAAGATTCTAACACGAGCATCAAAGACATAAAGGTCAAGCTGACTGCAATGTTAGCTTACCCAATTTAATGTACCAAAACCACTCTCGCATCAAGGCATAAATGCCAGGATGACCATGAGAATGTTTGTGCAAAAATAGTCAAGGATGATGCCTTAAATATCCTAAGTGTGTCAAGGAGACAACAAGAGACACTGAAGAGGTTCAAGAAAACACCCACAAGTAGAAAGCAAATAAAAACATGCCCCATGCCCCAAGTCTTCTAGCAATGCATCATGGAAAGACTTATTAGACAAGGACATTCAACGAAAATCAATAACAGTCAGCACACAAAAAAAAATCATGACATATCTCAAGCATTAAGTGTTGCATTTAAAAATTTAAGTGTGTAAATTGATACTAAGTTCCAAGGATAAGGATTGAATGCTTGCAAGTAGGTAAGATCACATGACCAAACTGGATAAGACCAAATTGATAAGTGTTGAAAAACACTCGATGTCAGGGGTTGTGTTGAAAAACACAATTGGCATTGATGTCCTAAAGACAAGCATATCCAAGAGACCAAAGCTAACACAGTGATGCCGTCTAGACAAAGACAAAGACCAATTCCAAACCAAGGCAACAAGGACAAGGCATGATGGAGAAAGGCTAAGTGTCGAGGACGCATGCTAAGAAATAGGGGTGCAAAGGCCTCAAGTAGCGCCTATTTCTAGGTTTTCACCACTTGGAAGATTTTTTCATTTTTTGATTTTTTTTTAAATTTTTTTTCAGGACTTTTTATATTTTTTTGTATTTTTGCTACCAAGGCGCGTGTTTCCAAGTTTTCACCAAGACACTTTTTCTTTTTCTTTTTTGAATTTTTTGAATTTTTTGAATTTTGAATTTTTTTGTATTTTTTGTTTTTTTGTATTTTTTCAGCATCATATATGAATTTTTTTGGTATTTTTTCAAGATCAATAAATATGTACAAAGGATGCTCCCACACAGAATGGGCATCAAACTCCCAAGCAAGATCACATCGTGTAGTCCCAAAGTCTAGCAAGGTAGAGGACAAGAGGGAGTAGCAAGCTGATGGAAGAGATGAAAGACTAGGGAATGAAGAAGAATGGACGGAAGAAATCCTCAAGGACAAACTCCTCAAGAGTACCCAAACTAGGGAAAAATTGTCATGTAAAGCGCATTTGGACAAGCAATGAAAGGTTAGCATGGGATAAGTAACATTTGGACATGTCAAGAGGCTTCATAGCATCGTGTTTTACTCCTTTTTATTAGATCAAGACCAAAGGGGAAAAGGATAGTGATAGGAAAAATGAATGGAGGAAGATAGATATGAAGGCTAAACATGAATGGAAGGAAAGCAAGATCAGCGTAAGATAGCTCACAAGATAGCCAAATGTTCGTGTATAGGTCAACCTTGTCAAGATCAAAGAGAGAAGATGGAATGGATGAGATATGTAGAAGAACTACGCATGATGCCTGATTGCCAGGTTTTCATCATGGTACTTATCCAAGGTGCCACAAGGGAGTGGTTTTCACCATAGGAAAAATTTATTTCTCTTTACTTTTGCTACCAAGGTGCCTCTTTCCAGATTTTCACCAAGGCACATTTTCAATTTTTTCATTTTTTCTCTTTTTTCATTTTTTTTTTTGAATTTTATAATTTTTGGAAGAAGGCAAGATTTTAGATAATGCTCCTTGAAAGGATAAACCATGATATGCCAAGGATTCAAAATTATATGCTCAAAGATGCTGATAGGGAAAGGAAGATGGAAGAGAAATATGGAGGATACGGTTTTATGTAAAGCGAGTGGAGTTGGAAGATAGGAGGAATATGAAAATGAGGAAAAATGATAGAAGGCAAGAGAATAATGAATGGAAGGATTGTGAAAGAGTAGATGGAAAGGAAGGCAAGATCAACATCGATGCACACCTTGGAGGGTGGCGAGAGGATGGAGGAAACTTGAATGAAGGAATACGTGAAGGAATATGGTGAATGTTTAGTAGAGGTTGCAGTTCAGGTGCATGGAATGGAAGAATGTTTTTGGACGAATATGAGGTGGAAGTCTTGGAAAGCTTGAATGTCAACTTCACTTTTTGTTCAACATGAGACTCTCTTACGAGAGACTTTGGAATCCATATAGCCTTAGGCTTTTTATTTCCTTTTGATGACTTAGAGAGAATATCTTGAATGATGGATTTTGGAACCCATACTTGTCTTGTATTTTTCTTCTTAGATATCTCTTTTGAATTTATGCCCCCATGTCGATTAGAGGAGACATGGTGATCTTCTTTCTTTGATGGATTCTTGTATTGTTTCTTTTTCTTATATTGAACATTCAAGTTACTTCCAAAAGACTTGGGACTTGTGGAAGAAGAAGGATAATATGATTGGTGTAGATGGGTGGATGGATGAAAAGGATTCAAAGGTATGCATCTATGTTGATCTTGAGGAAAGATAGGGGATGGAGGGACATAAGGACCCAAGATAGATGATGAATTAGGAGAGTTAGGAGGGGAAAGTGAAGGGACATAAGGGCCCAAGATGGAAGAAAGACGTGAAGCCCTTGATAGTGGTGGAGGAGGTCCAAGGATAGATGTGGAAGATATAAAAGGATAATCAATAAGCTCATCATCATCTATATAACAACCAAGGACATTAACATCTTTAGAGTGAGGATTAGAATTTGCAATAGAATCATGAACATCTTGAATAGGAGAAACTTCTTTGATAGGATTGTTCAGAGCTTGCAAAGACTTAGGAAGAGTAGAAAGTGGAAGTGAACATGGAGTGGTAGAACAAGAAGATGGAAAACTTTGATCTTGACAAGAAGCTTTGGATAGCACAAGCGTATCATTTTTCTCTTGATTTTCAATAGGCTTAACATTGGAAGTAACATCACTATCGTCAATAAGCTTAGCAGTGTAAGTAGTAGCTTGATCTTGCTTAGGAGAAGACTTAAGCGGATGAGAGACATCATGAAAAGGATTGGATGACAGGGAGGGTTCTTGATCTTGATCTTTCTTTATATTCTTTTCTATATCAGTTTTAGAGTACTCTTGACATGAAGCCACTTCTAAGGACAAGGAAGCAGGTTGGAGTTGTATGGAAGACTTTGGCAGAGATGGTGAAGGAATAGCTGAAGTAGGCATTATAGCACATAAAGGCTTAGGCTCTTTAGATTTAGCATTATCAAAAGTATTTGTAGCCAAGTGAAGGTTAGCTTGAGTATCTTTAAGAGGTGGCCCTTGAGGATAACTATAGGGAATTGCATGGAAAGCATTAGAATTTATGTCGGATGTAGGATTTGTGAAAGATTTGGAAGACTTGGTGACTTTAGGAGATGTAGGGGTATTGGAAGAAGTAGGGAATGGAATGGAACCATCACAAGACAAAGGTCTAGCATTAACATGATCTTGCTTGAGAGTAAAATCTTTATTTTCAGCAGGAGAATTTTTAGAGGAGACATGCTCATAGTATCTACGTTTATAATCAGCACAGAAAAATTTCTCTTCCTCAATAGAAGTAGATGTATCATATTGGTCACAACAAATATCATAATTTCTCTCAAAATCAGAGTCATATGGATCACCATCCTGATCTATCCAATGGGATGACCCATTTCTAGTAAGCACAAGCACAAGGCTAGGAGGACTCTTATGAATAGAAGCATCATAGGTGTGACTATAGGGTTCATCATCATAGCCATCATAATAGTCATCATAGTCATCATATGTGGGTGTGGTACTCTTCATGGAAGAGGTATCACAAGTATTATCCCATTGCTCATTATGGTATGTCTCATGAAGAGAAGTAAGACTCATGGGAGAAGTAGAAGAGGAACAAGATCGTGAAGAAGAGGAAGGTGAAGACCTAGTGGAAGAAGAAGACTTAGATAATGAGGAATTTGAATAATGTTTAGAATAGTCATGATAAGATTTGGGAGATGAAGAATGATGAGAAGACTTAGAATATGAAGAATGTTTAGAAGAATCATGGTATGACTTGGAAGATTTAGAAGATGAAAGACTTTTGGAAGAAGGAGGTCGTGATAGGATCATGTTGATAATTCTAGCAAAGGTGTCCGATTCCTTCAATCTTTTTTCTATTTTTATCTTAAGTTTATCACCTTTGTCATATCTAGAAGGACTATTAGAGGAACAAAACTCTTCGAATTCAGTAATGAGTTCAAGATCATCCATTTTTAAAAGAGGTTCCATAGCAAGATATTTGTAATTCATGGTTCTGGAAGAAGAAGAATCAAGCATGGAAGCGATAAAAGAGATGAAATAGAAGAAAATAGACTAGATAGTAAGAGGAAAAGAATTAGGAAGACAAGAAGAATATCCCATGTGAAGAGAAGACTTTAGAAGAAAAACATGGGAAGGGAAGAAGAAAGAAGAAGACCAAGAGTCATCTTGTGTAATTGATACCATTAACATTTGTTTGGATGTTGAGCAACATTACAACACCTAAGATCTAGCCTAGACTGACCAAGGAAGACTGAGAATTGAAGATGCTTGGTGATAAGATGGCCTTCAAAAATGTCAACACCAAACTAGGATAATCAAAGTTCTCTAATGTCCAAAGGGAGATGGTAAGATAGAAATTGCAAAAGGCGTTACCAACACTGTCAAAGAGGTGCCTCAAATCAAAGGGTGACTACCCTTGCACTTTTGAATCAGGAGGTTGGACTAGGCCAAAATATAATTGAAATTGAATTTGATGGAAATGGTTTGGATAAAAAGAGTACTAAAATTCTCCAAGAATGTGGCTAAAAATTCTAGAGATAAACTCTCACCAAGAATAGTCTTTCAACTTGACAATTATTTCCAAGGTGACTTTGTAAACCAAATGATGCTATCCCTAGAGGACAAAGATAGGTCTCTAATGACAGGATAGAAAATCAAGCAAGCTGTAAAAAGGTTGGTGCTTCAACTCAGGAACTCAATTTTTGTGTTCGTTTTAAAAGATCAAGTACATCAATAGATTTTTATCATTGATCAAGCACATAAGACAATAATCAAGGAGTTCAAGCAAGAAATTGTCTTCAAACAATGAACAAGGGGCAAAGCAACCTTGCACATGAATAATCAAGTGACTTAGTATGTTACTCCTTAAAGATTCTACTTGTGTATGTTCTTGAAAATGTTTTAGCGGGCACGTAGAACACAACAACATCTTAGCAAGCTGTCTAAAAGGATATACATGGATTTTCTAAAGGGTGTCCTCGATATACGCAAGGTACGTGAGGGACAAATCCATAGATGAGAAGAATTTGAAATCACACAGCTGGGGGGAGACAATAACCCAAATCTCCTCCTTCACTTCTCAAAGGTATAAAGTTCTTTGACGCTTAGCCAAGAGTGAAATCTAACTCATTCCCAAGAGAGGTGTCTTTGGATTCACCACCTGATATTTATATTCCACCGGAACACAGGAGTTAAGGTCATCCCTTGAGGTGATGAAATCCCCAAGCAGGCCTTCTAGAAATGAAAAAGTAAGTAATTCACTATCAAAAGTATTGGAAAGCACTAAAGGTGGAACACTTAACGCTTAGAGAAAATATGAGGTGAGTCCACAAGGTGGAGCAATTAACCCCTCACACAAGCTAGAAATGAGTCCACAACCTAGAAAACTAGTGAGTTCTAAAAATCACAAAAGGGTTGCCTGGTGGAACAATTAACACTTCTTTCTATGTAGACCCCTCCCCTTTAATGTGGCGTTGACCTTGCAACCATGGGGTGGAACGAGGGGCCAGCATATGAGCGAGTCCAATAACCCAAGATAGAAATCTAGATCAATCACAAGTAATCTAAGACTACTAATCAATACTACTCATAAGTGCAAGAGGGTTTGAATCATGGAATATTTAACTTTCCAAGTAAACATGAAGTGAGTCCACAAAGTGGTGCATTTAACTCTTCATGTAAACTAGGAATGAATCCATGCCCTAGATTACTCAATGAGATGTTTTGATATTTGAAACCAAAAATTACTTACAGTTAAAAAAAAAGCATTCACTTAAACACAAACTTCTATGAAAGAAAATCTATGTTCATTTATTTCCTATTAAGAGCATCAAAAATGTGTTCTATGAAAGCGTGTAACACTCAAGCCAAACACATGAGAGATTAATTTTATGCCCAAACCAAGTGTTATAGAGATTTTAAGAACTCACCTTAGGTCCAAAGATCTGCAATCCAGCATTTAGCACACATCTGAAAAAAACCCTAAGATGGTTAGATATGAAAATCAATTGTTAGGAGTTTGATTTAACATTGCTGTATTCAAGATAGTCTTTAAAGATTGATTTATTTGACCCATAAAATCACAATATTAAAATTTCTAGAAAGAATGAAGTTTTTAGCCAACATCAAGAACTACCATTTCCCAAAATTACAAGGTCTTATGATTCCATTTGGTTCCTCAACCAATAACCTTTTCAGACTGTAATTTTTCTGTCATAAATCAGATTTAAAACACCAAACCCTACCTAGGGAATCACGTGTCTTTCTCAAAAAGAATTTAAATGAAACCAAACCAATTTCATAGAAACTATTAATGAATCTAGTTTCCAAATATTAAAGCCATTTATTTTTTCCATTCATAAATTATTTTCTAAGAGCAAATCATTGCCTGCAACTCCAATGCAAATTGTTAAAAACCAGTTTTCACTCAAATGCCCATAACTTTCAAAAATCTGCATAAAAATGACTCAAACCAAAAGGAAATGAAAGATAATTCATGTATCTTTTCAATGAATATTATTATAGGTCCTGATTATTCACAATTTGTCCATACCAGACGTTTCAATCTGACTATATTCAGAGAATCTCAAATCTGCAAATACCCACTTTCACCAAAATGATCATAACTTATTCATTTCTTTATAAAAATGAACCAAACCAAAAGAATGAGAAAGAGGATTAATCATTATATCCATCCATTACTATATTATAAGGTTTCCAGTCTATACATGGCCGTACAAGGCCTGGAACCAACACTAAAACTGAAAAACCAATCAAGAATGAGGCCAAAAATTAATCTTTTCTGCCCCACGGTGGGTGCCAAAAATGTGTGATAGAAAATAGTCACACTTTTGTGAATCCTTGCATTCAAGAACACCCAATAATGAGCTCTCGAATATTGATTCACAGCTCTCTATCTGTGGAGTGCATGAATTATTATGAGGGGACCTCAGATTGAACCCATGCAAGTACACCACAGAACGAGAGATTCAAGGAGGAGAAGCAAGAATGCTAATCTCCATTGAATTGAGTTCTTGCATGCAAATAAAACTAATCTATATGATTGCAAATGCAAGAAAATAAACTAATTTATTGAAATGAAGATTAAACTATATGATTGCAAGAAATAAACTATTTTATTGAAATTAATCTATATGCAATACAAGAAATAAACTATTTTATTGAAATTAATCTATATGCAATACAAGAAATAAACTAATTCACTAATTAATCTATATGAAAATTAAACTAAATGTGCAATCTAAAATGATGATTTCAAAAGCTCTAATGAAAATTGCAGCATAAAGATGATATGAAAATTCAGGATCCTCAACTGAGAGCGAGAGGGCTCATTTTATAGTGAAATGTGGATTTGAATCCAAATTGAAGATCAATTGAGATAAATAGAAAAGAGGAAACAAAAGTCGATTTTAGAAAGTTTGTAGGAGAATGAAATTCTTTTTATTTTATTTCTTTTTAACTGACTTGTTTCCTTTTCCATCACAAGATCTTTTATTTATTTAATTGAAAAGAATAATATATCTTTTAATAAAATAAGATTATATAATTTAGAAATGAATATTAATTAAATAAAATAAAGTCATTTAATTAAAAATAGATTTTAATTGAATAACATCATTTCATTTAAGAAATATTAATTTCAATTAAATAACATTAATTTATTTATTTAAAAAGAATTTATTTCTTTCGATTAATTAAATAAAATTAATGAAATATTCAAACCTCAGGAAGAAATGAAATAATTCAAATGGTTACGATTTGAACAAAGAAGTTTAATTTGAAAATTGCAACACATTGATTCAGAAAATTGATGTTGTTAAATTGAATAAATGGGGCCCAAAGTCTAGGCGACCATTTTAGGGTGCATACAATATATATATAATGTCTTCTTCTTTATTTTCATGGCTTAGGTTTTTATTTTTTATTATTAGCAAGTCTTCTTGTAATTTTTTGTTATATTAGTCATTTTTGGGGGAATGGTGATGGTTATTGGAAAATTTCTCAATAGAGTAGAAGTTATATGTCATTCTAATCTATTGCTCAATATTGAATTCCTCTAGTTTTCTCCATTCTAGGACTATCCGTGTAGATTTCTATATTTCTAATATAATATATGGGAGAGGGAACTAATCCCTCATTTGATCAACCAAAAAAGTATTTTTTTTGTATTAAATATCAAGGAGAAGATTTTACAATATCCTCTGTGAGTTTACAATTGATACATTATCCCAAAGATTTTAAAAAATACATCATTTACAGTTCCATGTTGTTATAACAACAGCCTAAAGTATCAGGTGTGATCAACAAACAATTACAGGTACAAGATCTATATAGAAAGTATGAAGGATCTACCTATACAAAAAGTGACCTGATCTATACAGTCCTGTCTATCCAAGCCTATCATCCCATGGGGCCATCTACCCAAATTAGTATTCTATTATGTGGAATGACTTCCCTATATGGGTTTTTTATCAACTCATTAACAGGTTATATGGGAAGTTTCACATGACTATACTTGGAGTAGGCAAATTGAAGAAAGAATGACATTCAAGGTGGCACTATGTACAATTTCATAGCTGATATAAAGATAAGAAGGCAACACCCTCCAGGAGAAGTAGTTCCAAAGATCAACCCAAAAGGTATTATTTTATTTTCCTTTAAAATTATTTTATTAGAAGTATAAATATGTTTGGTCAGGGGTGGGCTTTCTCTCTAATTGGGGTGGGTGGGAGGAGATTATTAGGGACTTTGGCGCCTCACCTCCTTTGGATAACCTTACTTTTTCCAAATGGGCAGACAACCTGAAATATCTTAGTAGTTGCTAGAAGAGAGAAAAAGAGACACACACCCAGCAGTTCTAGCTCCACTTAAGGCGTCGGGGTTTATTCTGCATTTGAATAGTAATTTTATTTTTGTACACATTTTAATTTTACTTTTGAAAAAAAATTGCTTGGTAATTACTAGATTTTGTAAACTAAAAATAGTAAATAATATTAATTTGCATGTTACTTTTTAAATTTTAAATTTAATTTTGCAATAATTCCAAAGAAAATTGAATAACTATATATTAAGATAACTAGTTGTGCACCCCCATTTTGGTATCACCCAAGCTTTGGTATTTGGTTAAAGACATGTCAAGAGAGGATTGGACTAGAACTTTCCCTCCCACCCCTTTTGTATACCTCGTTGAAATGTGTGGCTGAGATCATTCTTTAGGAGGAAAAGGCCTCCCAAATAAATAAAAGTGTTAGGTGCTTATGATGTCTAGGGTCATATAAGCATGGAAGGACAAAGCATACATGATAAACTAACACATGTATGATTTACACAACAAGACTTGTACTATTGTGTGATTTCTCATATCTTGGATTGTAGGGGCATGTAAGGGTAGAGCATATGTTTGGCCACACTAATCCCAAACATGAAATAAACTCATAAATTGACCCTTTACACTAAAATTCAAATGTTCCTAGATTAGTGTGAAAGAAATTCCTTTGACCACATCCTATAATAGATTAATCAATAGTTTAGTTCGGTTTTCTTAGACTATAAAAGGTAGCTACATAAGCATGTTAGTATAATCACAAGACAAAGCAAGTTAGAAAATTAGTATCTAATTCAAACATGCAGGAAAGAATTAAGATGGAGATAAAACTCATCAAAAGATAGATCAAATATGCCAAATATTGATGAACTCGCCAAAGAGTAGAGCTTGCCTATCAAATTATAAATCATGTAAACTTGTATCATGAACCCTCTAAATTATAAGCAATATTTCCAATCTAAATGATAAACTTGTTGGATTATTCAAAATTTGAACCCATTAGAAGTTCATGTGATCCTACCAAAACTAAAAAGTACATGCTAATTTTTAATTGGTCAAAATATGGAGCATGTTTGACAAATATTTCAAATTATGGTATTGAGGTAGGCTTCTAATGTCATACAGTCTTGTTGGATTAGATGAAAAAATTGCCAAAGGGCAGAGTGGACCTACTAGATGAGAATTATTGTAGATTTATTGATGTGGTCTAAAAACTTGCCAAATGACATGCGATCTCATTGGATCATGAATGACCCTATCAAATCATAACTTGTTGAGGTGAAAATGCTAATGTATTTCCCTTAAGCATATACAGTTTGGGTCCTTGGATAGGCACCATTCTAGTATCCAAGGATTCCATGCATCATTGACCTTTTTTCTATGTATTTAATTAATAATTATTTAAATATATGTCCTTTGTTAACTTAATTTATATGTGGGTCCTTAATTTTAGGTGTGTCCCCTTTAATTACTTCATTCATTTATCACCTCTTGCATACATAGACCTTATTTCATAGTGGGTGGCCAATTGTATGTATTCTAATTTCAAACTTCCATTTCATGTGCATTTTGGGTATCCCCTATCCTAATTGATTCCCAATTTAAATTTATGCCCTACTTGTGAGTATAGGGTGCCATGTAAGGAATGAGGTGAGATAGGTTACCACATGCCTTGGGAGGTGCCCCGCACCCCGTAAGAGTGGCCCAAATTTGACTTGGAGAATGGTCATTTGATTTTAGTGGGATGTTTGAAATCCCATCATCCTCCTTCACGATTTGAGCCCCAAAATGATAAGGTGGGGTATAAAAGAAAAGTTGCCTCCCTCATTTTGGGTAAGAAATCACCTAAAGGAAAGCAAGGAATTTAATCAAGCCACTCAATCAAGCATTAAAGCTATCAAGGAAATATATTTATATTTATATTTATATTCATTCAAGCTTCAAATATGGAAGACAAGGAGTAATATCTAGATCCAAACATTAGTGAAGGCATTCATGTTCTTCCTATACTATACCCAAGGTCAAGACAACATTTACAACACTTTCAAGCATATTCATGAGAAATTCAACTTGTGAAGATATAAATATCTTATCAAGCCTCTCCTACTAATAATAGGGTTCCCTTCTTATGAACTTGTATTTAAATTTCAAGGTTAATTCCTAATAGTGGTTTGACCAAGGAAAACCCCTTTTCCCTAATATTTTGTCCATTTTTTGTGTGCAAGTGATAAGTGAAGCACTTGTAAACAAGGTTATATGAGGATTTGATAGAGAGTTATAGGTTGTAGAAGTCTCATCATAATTTTTTGGGTCTAAGACACTTCCCAAGGCCTCAGGTGATTATGGTCCCCTAATACCCTCTAGGTCACCCTATTCTCACTATTTTAGACTAAAGTTTAGATCATAGGAAAATCACTATTTTAGATTTTTAAATCTGGTAACCAAATAGGGTTTACAATATGTTATTTATCTATATACCCATCTTTTCCATTCTTACATGTCTCCTTTACATAGACATTTTCAATTCCATGGCAAAGGGATTGTTACACCCTCTTAAAGATTGAGCTTCCTTGAGACTAGTGGATCAAATTTCCTTCCAATGTATGAAAGCATTTAGGTGTGAGTTTCCTAGTTTGACCATCCATCCTAGTGAATGCTCATCACATCTCATTCTCTTTCATTACATTTTGATGAATCCAAAGTCCTTACATTTCCATTCTGATTTAGTGTCTAGATCTAATTTGTATTTTACATTTTGTGCATTTAAAAATATTTTCATATATTATTTCTTGCTTAGATGATTAGATTTACATGCATTAGGTTATATGTACAAACATGTATTAACTTATTCACAATAGATCTTATTTTATATAAATTTAATGTATGCTTTATATTCTTCGTTGACAATGATGCAACACTTTCCTTCATACAATGTTTAAATGATCAATTCATTATTAATTTATATTATTTAGACATTAACTAACTATCTTACTTTGTGTATGAGTTTTATAACCTTGAGTCCTACATATAACATCCTGGTAAAGAATTTTTAGACTTATGGGTTCCTTTAAAGGTGTATATCTCGAGTCCTCTAATGTATTCCATAGGAATATAGATGATACCTCTATGCCTACCAATGACATACCTACCATTTTTTAGAATCCCTCTTCCCATTATTCTCATGATGGGGATGAATCATCAATAAGAGTGTCTCCTACCCAATTGCACAATCTTTTTCATGATTTTGAAAATCTTGAACATTGGCCAAGTCGAGAGCATTAAAATAGTGAGGCAATCCCTTTAGTTGAAGGATTGAGGAAGATACTCCAAAATTTTGCACATGGTGTTGAATTGTTGCATGTTATATCTCATCCTATTGATAAAAATCTCAAGTAAATAAAAATTTGTGTTGAATCCTTTAATCTTCCTAATCCTAATAATAAGAATTTCATTCATATTCCAACATTCTTACCTAATTTTCCTACCTATACTCCATCTATCATGGCTACATATATTCAAAACATCAATCTTACACATGTTAATCTTGGAGGAATTCCTAATCCTAATATACCTCCTTATGTGAGTGCTCCATATATTTTCTAACCATCATCTATACCTACTTACCACAATTCCCCTTATCATATTTTAATGCTCCATCCATTTCTCACAATATTCCACATCCTTCATTATCCAACATGTCTAATACCAATATATCCACTGAAGTGACCATCAATAACCTTGTCTGAAGTGTTTCATCCTTACAACAACATACTTCTATAACTCAATCAAAATACAACATCCCTACTTGTGACAATGTTAGCTCATTATTCCATGACATCATTTTCATCATTACCCCTCAACACATAGAATTACCTACCTTGGAGACATACAATAGAAAACTCATGTTAAAACTTTTCGAACATTGTGTAGTGACTTCTCTAATGATCATAAACTTATGGCTAAATTGTTTAATAGGAAATTTAGAGATGAGGTCTTACAATAGTATTGTTCTTTGCCTCCTTATTATATTGATTCATTTTAAAAACTTGCTAAATTTTTTATTCAAAAATTTCAAAATAATATTAGTCCTCAATTTCTTTAATTTATTTGATTAAGTGTAAGAAAGGTGTTAAGGAAAAAGTGAATGATTTTATTGGTAAATTCAAACATTTACATGCCTCAAATTTCTTATCATGTGTCTAAAATGGATGCTCAAAAAAATTTTATTTCTAATTTACAAAATGACATTAGAGATAAATATTATTTTTCAGAGTTTACTCTTTTACTCATTTTTCTTTGCATAATGTGATGTTGAAGTTGATTAATGTTATTGTATTGAAACTTCCTCCCATAAAGCCTATTGACCCTTTCAAACTATTGTTATTTTTTCATGATCCCAAATCCTTTTTCCAAGATCATCATCAACCTATCCATGATACTGAGAAATGTTATTGTTTGAAGCATATTACACAAGATCTCATTGATTCTAGTAACATAACAATTGACAATACAAATGATAATGAAAAAAATACATTGATCCCCCTAACCAAAACTTACAAATCTATACCAATCCTTTGCCTTCCCATTTTACCAATACCATTGAGAAAACCACTTTAGTGCCTTCTTCTTGCACTTGCATTATTTTGCCTAATCAACCTAGTTCCTATACAATATAAAAAGGGGATAATGTACAATAGATATTTTCACCAATTCATATGGAACATTAGAATACAAAACCACCTAAAAGCCAATATGATTGACACAATTTGATAAGAAATGTTTCAATGCAATATCTACGCTTGAAGGGTGTTTATTCTTTTTGTTTCTTAGAATTGAGAAAAAGAAGAATGACATTGCTATGAAAGAAACTAAATAAGCATATATCTTATCTAATCCATCTAATGAAACTATTGCAAAAGATAATGGAAAATAATTTGAATGCACCTAGGAGTGAAATAGGAAAAGTGAGTTTTAGACCCTAACTTATGATTGTCAGAGTCCTAGAATGACCTATAACTACAAATCTGAGTCTTAGAGGCTATAACCTAGCTTCCTACCAAATCTAAGCTCAAAATGATAGGGATTTTCTTTTTGTTTTCTTTTGAATTTTTCACAGATCATCCAACTACTCCCAATCTGCCCATATTTGATTTAACAGCTCTGTAATCTATTCCTATAGATAGAAAAATGGGGAAGAAGGTTGGATAAAGGGGTTTTCCATAGTCAAACCCCTATTTAGTAATCAACCTTGAAAAATGAAAGGAAATTGCATAAGGAAAGATGAAATAGAAACATATCTAAATGGTAAATTATTTAATTCCTTGATGGTGCATTGCTTTTTTAGATGTGATCACAAATGTTGATGTAATAGCTTGATCTAAAAGGAAATAATGAAATAAATGCCTTGAATGATGGATGTTGTATTTTTCCAACAATTATTGATGAAGAAAGAGAATAATGCTTTGAAGGATTGAAGACTTGGTTGCTCAATTATAGAAGAGATCTTAAACTTTGATTTGCTTAATTGCCCATGAATTCTTGAGACATTGATAGTGAATTCTTGAGGCTAGTAATTGGTATCAAAATGATGAGATATATGGGGTTTATATACATCTCACGTCATTTAGGGGTTAAAAATTAAGCAAGATGACTTTGAGATTGGATCTCCCCCCAAAACCTTGCCATGGACTTTCAGGTGAAATTTGGGCCCAAAAAACAAGAGTTAGGTCACCATTGGAAACATGTCCCATGAATAATGAACCAAAATTTGGTCTGAGTGCCCGATAAATAAGGTACGTGTGGTATTTCCAACTATGACTCATTCTAGGATTGGGACATGTCATGAAAGCCAAAAATAATTATATAGGGCCCAAGTAAGGAAATGTCATATTTTATTAGAGGGAAAATAGAGGATCACACTTACAAATAAGGGCCAACCTAGAGTTTTGAATAAATTGAGTCAATACAAGACATATAATATTTATTTTAAGGTCCAAAAAGTGTTAGGAGAGCATGAAATCCATGTGGGAACCCATACATACTAAAATGGGGCTAAAATGAGCACCTAATTATGGCAGTGGCTATGCAGCCATATATTTAGTCAATCATACCAAGGGAACACTTAGTTTTTTTAGAAAAATGTCTTTACATAACAATCTAAATTTATGGTTGGATATTCATGGTTCTAATTAAGGGTGCTTACTTTTTAGGATGATACATTTAGCCCTCACTTTTGCGAGAAGGTGGTTCCACCTCATGATCATGGAAAAGTAGATGAAAGAGAGAGAGTGTGTTGGCTTGTGGTGACTGATTAGGGAAGTACTGTACACTTTTCCTCCTGCCCTCACTGGGGTTCGGGATCGGGCTAGGCCCTGAGCGAGAGTTCAAGGGCATAACCCCGGAGGCAAAAAAAAAAATTGGGGCCGACATATTTTTGGCTAATTCTGGGCCAACATGTTGTAACTCATTCTAACCCTAAAGTGGAAAAATATTGTATAATATAGCTTAGGGTTAGGGTTTTCATGATGTAGGTTTTTGTACTTGTGGTGGAATTGAGTTGTAAAGGATTACGGGTTGTAATTAGGTTGTAATCACTTGATAATAAAATATTGGACTCACTATTGGTGGACATAGCCCAAGGATTGGGTGAACCACGTTAAATTTTTGTGTCTTTTGTTCTCTTCTGTGTGGTTTATGGTTATTCTGATATTTGTTATATTCACATGTAATTGTTATTTTTGTCTTGTTAATCCTAACAAGTGGTATCAGAGCGAGGTTGTTTTTTCAGTTATACTCTGCAGGAAGATCTCATGATTTAGTGGAAGTCTCACTGTTGAGTGGGAGCAATGGCAGATGAGGGTAGGCTAAAGGTTCACAAGTTTAATGGGTAGAACTTTCAATTATGGAAAATGCAAATGGAGGACTATCTCTATCAGAAGGATCTATGGTGGCCATTGGAAGGAAAAGCCAAGAAACTGGCAAGCACTTTTGAGGAGTGAGCTATTCTTGATAGAAAGGCCCTTGGTAGTATTCAATTATGTCTGGCATAATCAATGGCATTCAATATTACACAAGCAATGACAACTGAAGATTTGATGAAAACCCTAGCGAAGTTGTATGAAAAGCCCTCTGCTTCAAATAAGGTATTTCTCATGAAGCATTTGTTTAATATGAAAATGGTGGAAGGTGGGTTAGTTGCTGATCATTTAAATGAGTTTAATACATTTACCAATCAATTAACTATTGTCAATGTTATTTTTGATGAAGAAGTCAGGGCTCTCTTGATTTTGTGTTCTTTGCCTGAAAGCTGGAATGGCTTGGTAATGGCTGTTAGTAACTCTATTTCTGGTTCTAATACCCTAAAATTTGATGATGTTATTGGTGTTATTCTAAGTGAGGAAATTTGTAGGAAAAGCTCAGGTGGATCCACATCAGGTAGTGTCTTAAATGCACAAAGCAGGGGTAGAACCAATGAGAGAGGAAACAATTATGGAAATCATGGGAAATCAAGAGGAAAATCAAAGGGAAAGAAGTCTGAATCCGAAGGGCCAAATGATTGCTGGTACTATGGAAAACTAGGTCATAAGAAGAAAGATTGCTGGTCTCGGAAGAATAAAGGAGACAAACAAGAAGGTAACAAGGAGGCAAATGTGGTAAGTAATAAACCTGAAGAGGATGCCTTGCTTCTTTATTTAGAAAGGATTGATGATTCATGGGTTTTAGATTCTGGGGCTTCATTTAATGCTACACCCCATAGAGGTTATTTTCTTGATTATGTCCAAGGGGATTTTGGGCTAGTTTATTTGGGAGATAATGAACCCTGTCAAATAGTTGGAAAGGGAAAATTTAAGATCAAGTTGCAGAATGGAAATCATTGGCTACTAAAAGAGCTAAGACGTGTTCCAAGGCTGAGTAGGAATTTAATTTTAGTAGGGCAACTAGGTGATGAGGGTTGCACAATTACTTTTAATGATAAAAATTGGAAGGTTTCAAAAGTTTCCTTAGTAGTAGCAAAAGGTGTGAAAGTAGGCACCTTATATCTTTGTACATGTCATACTATTGCTTCTACTTTAATTATTTCAGAAGATAATGAATGTTCATGAACAGTGGTTGCAGTTGAGCAGGAAGAACATCAAACTATTACCATAGATTCTAACATAGCACTTTGGCACAACAACTTGGGCACATGAGTGAAAAGGTATGAAATTACTTCATTCAAAGAAAGCTTTACCTCGTCTGAAATGTGTCAATATGGATTTTTGTGAAAGTTGTGTTTATGGAAAATAAAAGAGAGTTAATTTTGTAAAGAGTGGAAGGGAAAAGAAAAATGAGAGATTAGAGCTTGTGCATACAGATGTATGGGGACCAGATCAGGTATCTTCCCTTGGTGGCTCTCTTTATTATGTTACATTTATAGATGTCACAACAAGAAAAGTATAGATTTATTTCCTTAGACAAAAATCTGATGTATTTCAAACTTTTAAGAAATGGAAATGCTTGGTTGAGAATGAGACTGGTAAAAAGCTAAAATGTCTCAAATCTGATAATGGTGGTGAGTATTGCAGCATAGAATTTGAAGATTATTGTTCCTTAAAATGGTATTCGTAGGTAGAAAATTGTACCAAGGACTCCACAAGAAAATGGAGTGGTTGAATGCATGAATAGGACAATAATGGAGCGTGCAAGGAGTATGATGTTGCATGCTAGGCTGCCCTTAAACATGTGGGAAGAGGCTATAAACACTGATGTTTATTTAATTAATAGAGGTCCCTCTACTCCTTTGGATTGTGGTATTCTAGAGAAAGCATGGAGTGGTAAGAAGGTGAGTTATTCTTTTCTCAAAACCTTTGGTTGTGAAGCTTTTGCACATGTAGATTCTGAAAATAGAACCAAGCTGGAAGCTAAGTCAAAGAAATGTGTATTTGTTGGATATGGCATTGATGAATTTGGTTATAGGCTTTGGGATTTTGAAAATCATAAAATTGTAAGAAGCAGGGATGTCATATTCAATGAGAAAGTATTGTACAAAGATCTGTTGCAGCAGCATGAGAAGAAATAAAATGATTATGTAGTATTAGATGATACTCCAAAAGATGATGTTCCAGTAGACCCTTATGCTCTAAAACTATAGAAACAACAAATACCACACACCCCAGTGAATGTTAGATGGTCAACAAGGCTAAGTAGACCTCCAGAAAGATTATCTCCCTCTTTGTATTCTATTTTGTTAACAGATGCTGGTGAACCTGAATGTTATAATGAAGTTGTGCAGGTGGATACAAAGCTTCAGTGGGAGTCTGCAATGACAGAGGAAATGGAATCCTTGCTAAAAAATCACACTTGGGATTTATGCAAGTTACCTGCAGGTAAACGGGCTTTACAGAACAAATAGGTTTATAGGCTGAAAGAAGAGGATGGAGGTAAGAAAAGATTTAAAGCCAGGTTAGTTGTAAAAGGATTTGCACATTAAAAGGGCATTGATTTTGATGAGATATTTTTTCCAATTGTTAAAATGACTTTTATTCATACTGTTTTAAGTATTGTGGCTGCTAAAGATTTGCATTTAGAGAAGCTTGATGTTAAAACAACTTTTCTTCATGGTGATTTGGATGAAGAAATATATATGGTACTGTACACACTCAAATGGTGCACTTCTCTAAATCATTGCTTCCAAGAGAATCCATGGATTGGAAACCTTGAGAAATCAATTTAGACCTCCCTAGGCATGGAGTGCAAGGGTTTTAAGAATGCTCTCAGCTAGAGCTATTAAGCCAATAACCTTGCTAGTAAACCATGCAATGGGAGATTCAAATGAAGACAAGGGCAAGAATGCCAATATCCTCAAGAATCAAATGAAATGCAATGCAAGCTAGATTAAGATGAATATGCAAGCTAAACTATGGAAATGAAAGAACAAGTATTACAAAGCCTCCTAGTTAAGCAAGATGAATTAATCTAAAGCATAAAGGAAACTAAGCTAAATATGAAGCTATGAATGCCATGATAAATGAAAATAGAATAACATGTAGGTGTAAAATCCAAGAATGCTCCAAATCTTCAAAAGCTCCAAAGTGACCTAGAAAATCTACAGCATAACATTAGCATAAAAAGTTGGGGATCTAGAATGAAGAAGAGAGCTCTCCTTTTATAAGAAATGAGAAGGAATGGACCATGGATATTAAGAGGCAAAAGATTCAATCAATAGTGGAGCATCAAAGAGGAATAATCCATGTGCACAAGTATCTTCCAATGAGAAAACAAGAGTTGACTTTTGTGTCCATATGAGACAAAAAGTGTTTTTTCCCTTTTTGTAAAATAAGGATAATGCTTTATTTGTGCAACTTAGGACAAGAGGAAAAGTGGGGGGCTTTTTATTTAATAAAAGAGGAGGAAATTTCTTTTAATTAAATAAAGACTTAGGATAAGATGGTTAGCCTATAGAAAATAATTGAATAAATGATAGAACTAGGATTTGATCAAGAATAAGCAATTGATGATTTTAGCAAATAATGCTAGCAAGGGGCTAATAGTCTAGATGACCATTTTTAGGTGTATACATTTTCTCCTCTTTGACTAATGTGTGATCGATCTGGGAACACATTACGTCAAAGAATAGATCAACCGAGAAGGCAAGAGATAGCGATCTGACTCCAAAGAATGAAGTGCAGAGAGATAGCAAATCTTGCATGGTTAGCCTGGTAGCAATAGTACTGAACACTTAGGAAAGAGATGGATAGTATCAGGACTTGAGATGAGAACTAACATGTCAAGCGCAAAGAGATAGATCGATCAGAGAAAATGGAATGGTCAAGCATATGCTCTGGAGAATAGCCAATAGGATATGATGTGTCTGCCCCCTCGGGATCGAAAGCAAAATCAGGTAGAGGGAATGCAGAAGTAAGAGCAACATGATCAAATCACTAGAAATCATAATCGAAGATGCAAGATAACAGAATAACCATCAAGCAGTGAAGATATGCCCCAGTCAAGACCATAGAGAGAGATGAAATGAAGTGTGAATGAAAGACTAGAAGGGTGAGAGAGATGGAGATGAAGAAAGAAAGGATGCCTCAGTGAAGATTGAAGGATCAGGCCTCAAAAGATCAGCCAACTACGTGGAAGAAGGAGAAATGCGATTTTAGCGATCAAGGTGAACTCAGATTTTGGTTTTGATCCTGAAATGAATAGAAAATGATGTGATATGAAAGACAAGAAGTGAAAGATGTGATCGGGAAGAAGCGAAAGGTGAGCGCAGTTTGACTAATAAGTCTGTGAAAGATGAAAGGAGAGCTCTCTCCATATGCAAGATGCAAAACTAACTATCATGAAATTAAGAATGCAAGCTACTATGAAAAGTGATTTACTTGCAAGGTCACAAAGCTGTTAGACTTTAATAATCATCATTGAGCATTACTGGTAGTGTCACAAGATCATACAATACACACTAGTATGACTATGTGGATCTGAATATGATCTATATCAAATAGGAATGTGGAAATCCCACCTAGGCATCAAAGACATATAGGTCAAGATGACTAGTGCAGTGAGGTTCCCTAAGTTTGATATAGCAAGATTATGCGCACATCGAGACACAAGAAAGTCAAGATGACTACAAGCATACACTTGCGAACAGTCAAAGATAATACCTTGTAGACCCCAATGTCAAGTGGAACAAGCATAAATGCTAATGACAGTTAGGATCAACAAAATATACCCACAAGCAGAAAGAAAATATAACATGTCCTCATACCCCAGTCTTCTAGCTTAGCATCATTGAAAACTATTAGGGAGAGAACACTAAGCAAAGAAATCATCATAGACAGCACACAAAGAAATAAAGTCAAGCAAATTTCAGCAAGTCAAGTGTTTAAGTGTGTGTATGTAGGTCATAGAATCAAACTTTGAGTATCGCATCTACCAGTGGGAGATATTGCATCATTCGAGACTACGGGTGGGATATCTAATAAGTGTTGAGAAACACTTGATGCTAGGGAAGTGTTGAAAAACACAATTGGGGTGGTGTTGAAAAACACCATTTGCAAGGTGCCTAAGAAACCCAGACGCACAAAGAGACCCAAGATAAGCTAGAACAACGCATGCCCCCTAGACTAAGACAAGAGTCAATTCCAAGCTAGGAGAGGCAAAGTGAGAAGTGGAGCGAAGGAGCACCATGTAAGACTAATAGACATAGGTGCAAGGGTCTCAAGTAGTGCCTGTTTCTAGGTTTTCACCACTTGATATATTTTTTTCATGACTTTTTTCAATTTTTTTGTATTTTTGCTACCAAGGCGCCTGTTTCTAGGTTTTCACCAAGGCACTTTTTCTATTTTTTTGAATTTTTTCATTTTTTTGGGGAGACATCAAAGCACCTATTGCTAGGTTTTCACTAGGATGCTCATTTTTTCAGTACTTTTTATGCTTTTTAGGATTTTTTCAGCATCATATATGAATTTTTTTGAGATTTTTTTTAGGATCAATAAGATATGTACAAATAATGCCCCCAGACATAATGGGCATCAAACTCCCAAGCAAGATCACATCATTTAGTCCCAATGTCTAGCAAGGTGGAGGACAAGAAGGATTAGCAAGTTGGTGGAAGAGATGAAAGACAAGAGAATGAAGGAGAATGAAGGGAAGAAATTCTCAAAGGCAAACTCCTCAAGAGTACCCAAGCTAGGGAAAAATTGTTATGTAAAGCACATTTGGACAAGCAATGAAAGGCCAGCATAGGGTAAGTCACAAAGACGTAATGCAAAAGAGGGAAAGGATGCAGTCCATAGGAGTAGACATGTCAAGAGGCTTCATAGCATCATGTTTTACTCTTTTTTATTACATCAAGACCAAAAGGGAAAGGGATAGCGAAAGGCTAGAATGAATGGAGGAAAATAAATATGAAGGCTAAACATGAATGGAATGAAAGCCAAATCATCATAAGATAGCTCAAAAGATAGCCAAATGTTCGTGTATAGATCAACATTGTCAAGAGAAAAGAGAGAAGATGGAATGGATGAAATATGTAGAAGAACTACGCATGATGTATGATTGCTAGGTTTTCATCATGGTACTTATCCAAGGTGCCACAAGGGAGTGGTTTTCACCATAGGATGAATTTATTTCTCTTTACTTTTGCTACCAAGGCACCTGTTTCCAGGTTTCCACCAAGGCACATTTTCAATTTTTTCATTTTTTTTTTTCTATTTTGGAAGAAGGCAAGCTTTCTAGATAATGCTCCTCGAAAGGATAAACCATGATATGCCAAGGATTCAAAATTATATGCTCAAAGATTTTGATAGGGAAATGAAGATGGAAGAGAAAAATGGAGGATAAGGTTTTATGTAAAGCGAGTGAGGTTGGAAGATAGGAGGAATAGGCAAATGAGGAAAAGTGATAGAAGGTAGAAGGATAATGAATGGAAGGATTGTGAAAGGGTAGATGGAAAGGAAGGCAAGATCAACATCAACACACACCTCAAAGGGTGGTGAGAGGGTGGAGGAAATGTGAATGAAGGAATACGAGAAAGAATATGGTGAATGTTTAGTAGAGGTTGCGGTTCAGGCACATGGAATTGAAGATCATTTTTGGAAGAAGATGAAGTGAAAGCCTTTGGAAGCTTGAATGTCAACTTTACTTTTTGTTCAATAGTAGACTCTTTCAAGAGAAACTTTGGAATCCATATAGCCTTAGAATTTTTATTTCCTTTTGATGATTTAGAGAGAATATCTTCAATGATGGATTTTGGAACTCATACTTGTCTTGTAGTTTTCTTCTTAGATATCTCTTTGGACTTTATGCCTCCATGTCGATTAGAGGAGACATGGTGATCTTATTTTTTTGATGGATTCTTGTATTTCTTCTTTTTCTTGTATTGAACATTCAAGTTACTTCCAAAAGACTTGGGACTTGTGGAAAAAGAAGGAGGATATGACTGGTTTAGATGGGTGGGTGGATGAAAAGGATTAAAGGGTATGCATTTATGTTGATCTTGAGGAAAGATAGGAGATGGAGGGACGTAAGGACCCAAGATGGATGAAGAATTAGGAGAGTTAAGAGGGGAAAGTGAAGGGACATAAGGGCCCAAGATGGAAGGAAGATGTGAAGACCTTAGTATTAGTGGAGGAGTTCCAAGGATAGATGTGGAAGATACAAAAGGATAACCAATAAGCTCATCATCATCTATATAACAACCAAGGACATCAGCATCTTTAGAGTGAGCATTAGGATTTTCAATAGGATCGTGAACATCTTGAATAGGAGAAACTTCTTCAATAGGATTGTTCAAAGCTTGCAAAGAATTAGGAAGAGTAGAAAGTGGAGGTGAACATGGACTGGTAGAACAAGAAGATGGAAGACTTTGATCTTGACAAGGATATTTGGATAGCATAAACACATCATTTTTTTCTTGATTTTCAATAGGCTTAACATTGGAAGTAGCAACACTATTTTCAATAACCTCAATGGAAGTAAGGTCATCTTGATTGTCAATAAGCTCAATGGTGTGAGTAGTAGCTTGATCTTGCTTAGGAGAAGACTTAAGACATGGTGTAATGAATGAGAAAGGGCGTAGAGGATCAAAAGAACCTTGAAGTGGATAAGAGAAATCATGAAAAGAATTGGATGACATGGAGGGTTCTTGATCTTGATCTTTCCTTATATTCTTTTCTTTATCATTTTTAAAGTCCTCTTGACATGGAGCCACTTCTAAGGTCAAGGAAGCATGTTGGAATTGCATGGAAGATTTTGGAATAGATGGGGAAGGACTAGCTGAAGTAGGCATTATAGCACATAAAGGCTTAGGCTCTTTAGGTTTAGCATTATTGAAAGTATTTTCAGCCAAGTGAAGGTTAGCTTGAGTTTCTTTAAGAGGTAGCCCTTGAGGATAACTGTAGGGAACTGCATGAAAAGTAGTAGGATCTTTGTTGGATGAAGGATTTGTGAAAGATTTGAAAGACTCGGAAGCTTTAGGAAGTGTATGGTTATTGGAGGAAGTAGGGGATGGAAGGGGACCATCACAAGACAAAGGTTCAGCATTAACATGATCTTGCTTGAGAGTGTAATCTTTATCTTTATGCGCCAAAAATGTACACACTCAAATGGTGCACTTCTCTAAATCATTGCTTCCAAGAGAATCCATGGATTGGATACCTTGAGAAATTGATTTAGATCTCCCTAGGCATGGAGTGCAAGGGTTTTAAGAATGCTCTCAGCTAGAGCTATTAAGCCAATAACCTTGCTAGTAAACCATGCAATGGGAGATTCAAATGAAGACAAGGGCAAGAATGCCAATATCCTCAAGAATCAAATGAAATGAAATGCAAGCTAGATTAAGATGAATATGCAAGCTAAACTATGGAAATGAAAGAACAAGTATTACAAAGCCTCCTAGTTAAGCTAGATGAATTAATCTAAAGCATAAAGGAAACTAAGCTAAATATGAAGCTATGAATGCCATGATAAATGAAACTAGAATAACATGTAGGTGTAAAAGCCAAGAATGCTCCAAATCTTCAAATGCTCCAAAGTGACCTAGAAAACCTATAGCATAACATTAGCATAAAAAGTTGGGGATCTAGAATGAAGAAGAGAGCTCTCCTTTTATAAGAAATGAGAAGGAATGGACCATGGAGATTAAGAGGCAAAAGATTCAATCAATAGTGGAGCATTAAAGAGGAGCAATCCATGTGCACAAGTATCCTCCAATGAGAAAATAAGAGTTGACTTTTGTGTCCATATGAGACAAAAAGTGCTTTTTCCCTTTTTGTAAAATAAGGATAATGCTTTATTTGTGCAACTTAGGATAAGAGGAAAAGTGGGGGGCTTTTTATTTAATAAAAGAGGAGGAAATTCCTTTTAATTAAATAAAGACTTAGGATAAGATGGTTAGCCTATAGAAAATAATCGAATAAATGATAAAACTAGGATTTGATCAAGAATAAGCAATTGATGATTTTAGCAAATAATGCTAGCAAGGGGCTAATAGTCTAGATGACCATTTTTAGGTGTATACATTTGCCCCTCTTTGACTAATGTGCGATCAATCTGGGAACACATTACAAAAGGTGGTTGCTTTATCCACTACAGAGGCTGAGTATGTTGCTGCTACAGAGGTAGCTAAGGAGATTATATGGCTTCATCCATAGATGGATAACTTTCTGTATACAGACAACCAGAGTGTCATTCATCTTGCAAAGAATTCTGCTTTGCACTCTAAGACAAAACACATACAGTTGTGGTACCATTTCATTTGGTTAGCTTTGGATGATGGGTAGTTAAAGCTGGAAAAGATACATACATATGATAATCCACCAGATATGTTTACAAAGGTAGTAACAAGGGAGAATTTTAACTCCTGTTCAACTTCGGTTGGTCTACTAGACTAAACAGAATAAAGAAATAGTTGATTCCGGGGTGGTTCAATCTAGTGGGAGCCTCATATGGTAGCAGTATGGCTACAGGATCAATCTCCAAGTGGGAGGTTTCTTAGTGTGGATCCTGATCAGTCACCAAGTGGGAGATTGTTGGCTTGTGGTGACTGATTAGGAAAGTACTATACACTTTAGGGCTGACATATTTTCAACTAATTCTAGGATGACATGTTGTAACTCATTCTAACCCTAAAGAAAAAAAATATTGTATAATATAGCTTAGGGTTAGGGTTTTCATGATGTAGGTTTTTTTACTTGTGATGGAATTGAGTTGTAAAGGATTATGGGTTGTAATCAGGTTGTAATCACTAGATAATAAAATATTGGACTCGTTGTTGGTGGACATAGCCCAGGGATTGGGTGAACCATGTTAAATTTTTGTGTCTTATGTTCTCTTCTGTGTGGTTTATGGTTATTCTGATATTGGTTATATTTGCATGTAATTGTTATTTATGTCTTGTTAATCCTAACAGAGAGATGGAGATCATGGCCAAATTGCAAATAGATAAGATATCACTAAGTCTAAGGACACAAGCCCCCAAACCAAGGATCTTAACTTTTACACCAATATGCAAGGACATAAAATATAAATATAATTCCTAAAGTGTACTAAAATTCCAATTCAACTAGTTGAAGATACCTCACTAAAGAAAATGTCTCAAGTACTAGTATCTGGTCAAAAATCTATTACAAAAGCACAAGTGGTCACCCAAAAATAGCAACAACACACATCAATGATAAGGTAAGACTCCATGATTCCATCAAATAGAAAAGTGTGTTATGGTATAGAATCATGAAGGAGAGAATAAGACAATCATGGATGACACATGCTAGCCAATTGTGTTGTTCTAGGTGATCCATAGAGAGAGAGAGAAGAAAGGAGAGAGAGGGAAATATTCTAGCAAATGAGTTATGCTAGTTACACCTATCAAAGAGAGTGTAAAGAGGGAGTTGAAGGTCTAGTGCGTGCTAGTCAACTCATGATTTTTTTTAAAAATGAGAGGTTGAATAGTGTAGCAAGTTGTGTTACGCTAGTCAACACATGAAAATGATAGGTCAAATGGTCTAGCAAATTATGGTATGCTAGTCAACCAATCTTGAAAATGTATGCAAAGGAGAGGTCCAATGGGCTAGCATGTTGTGTTATGCTAGTTCAATTAATCCCAAGGATAACCAAGGAAAGTATTGTATCCAAGGAAATCTGCCAAAAATGTATAAATGAGAGTGATCTAGCCCTAGAAAATTTTATTATGCTAGTGTACTCTACCTGAAATTCTTAATGTAAAAAAAATATTTGTAAGAAGGAGGCCATATATGCCCTCCCCCCCTCCAAGATGGAAAAATAGGATTATTTTGACATCTTAAGGAAAATATAATCAAAGATAAAACACCTTAACACAAAGGAGGTATCCCATAAGCAACGCCCGGTCCAAGCCAAAGAGGTCACAACACCTATGAGGTCTAGGAAGGGATGAATGTAGAGAGATACCATGAAATAAGTGTAAAAATGATCATTTTGAAGGATTATGAAAAAGATGTGGAACAAGAAGTGAAGAATTCAAACCTTCCCTATCTCCAATTAAAGGGATTCTTGAGGAAGGATGACACACTTTTAGCCCTCAAGGTAAGAGATTTATTTAGCTTGGATACCCAATCATGAATAATGAAAAGTTTATGATCAAGGATGCATATCTCTTGTATAGAAGAGAAACCTTAACATAAACCAACATTTATAGATGTAAGATTGGATACCACATAATGGAAAAAAATTTCTTAACTAAGGGGAAAGTGGATCCTTAGTGAGGATGAAAGAGATTGATATACTAGCCTTTACCCCCTAGTGTGGAGACAAGAATAAGGAGAAAGAGGACCTATTATGTTACTCATAAAGTATGATTTTACCATGCATGATAATGAGCCCCTAAAGGCTAACAATATCACATAGTATGGAGCAACATAATAAGCACTTAAATTTTATTTAAAGAAATCAAAATTGAAAATTAACTCATTACGACATGTTATGTGAATGATATCATAATCAATGAGTTTTTAAATTTTGTAATGCAAAGCTTGACATTCATTAGTAGAGTGGTCATGATATCGATGATACATGTGATTCATAAGATTTTGACTATGTTTCTTTTTTCATTTAGGTAGTAATTAACTTAGTGTGAAGAAGGTTAGGAAAAATGATTTCTTGATTAAAGATAGACAAGGAAGAAATGTTAGATGATAAAGGAGTTGATAGAGGAGGAGATTTGAAACTGAAATCCTCCATAGTTTTATCATGTTGCACACATCATAAACCATGTTTCAGATTGTGAGTTGATTTTTTTTTAGAATCAGGTTGACTAAATGACACACTAGGCCCTCTAAAGGATACTGTATTAAAATTTGAAAGTTTTTATTCACCCACAAAAGATGGTGTAAAGTCTAATGACCCCCAATCATCATCTAAAAGGGAGATATGTTTTTCTTAAATGATATAGGAATGGAAGGAGAATCAAATTCAATTCATAAGAAACTCTGGATCTTATAATTGGTAATAAGGGTATACATGATGTTTTTATAAAGAAACTTCACTTTGCAATGATGCATTGAAGGAACAAAATGCATATAATGTAGCCATGACCGTCCTATGAGAAGATTATAATTGAGAGTATCATGCATGACATGAATAGGTGTGGATAGAATAATAAGACCTAAATTAATAGGTAGAATGATAATACCCAAGGTTTGTTTAATTACATTATCAAAGCCACATATAGCAATAGAATCAAGTTTGATTAAAGAAACCTCCACATTTATCTTGTTTAAAAAGTCAATGCTACAAACATTAAGTCTTGATCCATTATCAATTAGTTCTAGGAATAAGGTTACCATTGATAAGAAAAAAAACCATAAGAGAATCATGTTGATCTTGGATTTCTTTACGAGGCAACTCATCTTGCATAAATATAGTTTGATCTTTTTTATTGGTCATATTCATGCATTGTAGTATGGAAGTTATATTGTCTTGCCTAGGAGGTGGGAAAATCACATTTCCCAAGGCCTGTTCTAATTCTTCATGATAAGTAGGTGAAGTTTGAAGAAGTTCCCAAAGAGATATCTTGGCAGTAGTAGCATAAATTTGTTCTAGTAAATCATACTCCTTTCCAATATTTTGAGGGAGACAGGGTGTAGAAGGAAGTATGGATTGAGAAGTAGGAAGAGGAGGAAAAAATGAACTTTGTGGGTTGTCTATCAGTTCATGTTATAAGTATGATAACTGAATGATAGTTAGTTTGTTGAGAACCTTTCACCATAATGACTAGTTTATTTTGTGGTTGAGGGGTATCTTGACGAAGATAGACAACCTTAGGATTTTCACTACCCAATACATTGACAACATTGACTTGATCAAGCTCTTGATTTTTCATGGGTTTATCACTATAAAGGAGAGCATCAAGGAATGTATTCAAGATATTATTCTCTTCTTCTAAGGTGTCCTCACGAGTAGGAAAATCTTTAGAATAGGGACTAGAAACTTCCATTAATGTTGCATCTCTAAAAGAGATGGAAAATGAGGGTAAGGTGATATAAAGAAAGGTATTTATAATTTCCTCCCCTTGCTCCAAAATATTATCATAAAGGGGGTACATCTTAGGAGAAGGATCAACATCAGCCTTCAAGAGCTCATCCCTAGGAGAGACACTACGCCAAATCCTTGTCATTAGCACCTAAAATAGTGCCAACTTTTAGTGTATTTTTTTTCTTAAAATGAGCCTTTGAGTTGGAGAAAAATTCAGTGCCCAAGTGCCTCCAACCTTTGGCACTGACTTTTGCACCATATTTTACGTCAAATTTTGTGCTGAAAATATTGCTTCCAATTTTGCTTCTAGTATAGCATTGTAAATAGCTTCTTTTTTTGCTTCCAAATTAACACTAGGTTTTGCATCCATTATGACTCCATTTTTTGCCTTCAGTTTTTCTTCCATTATGGAGTCCTTTGTTGCTTCTAGTTTGGTTTCCAATTTCACTTCTTGTATTGCTTCCAATTTTACTTATAATTTTGCTTCTGATTTTTCTTCCATTATTACTTCTTTGTTTGCTACCTGAATTGCTTCCTAGATAATGCCAAGTTTTGCTTCCAAGATTTCTTTTAGTTTCATTCTAGTTTGAATTCTATTGTTGCTTCCTTTTTTTCTTCTAAAAATGCTTCTTGTTTTTCTTTTATTTATTAATTTAATATATTTTATTTCAATTGATTTAGTCATATATTTAGTGATATTAGAGCACAATGGAATCAAACCACCATCCCCCTACTTGTAAAGTGGGTGCTCTTACATTGATCTAGTACCCTTTAAATAATAATCATACCACGTATATACTAATTCTTTCCATTAAACATGATTTCATTTTTTTCCAATCTATAGTTCAAGGGAACAAAGCCTAAGAGGAAGATGACTAGTGATACTCTAAAATCAATGGTGAAGTTATAGTGTAGGCAATGATAAAGACAAGAAATCATGTGCTTTATGTCTTAACTTGCTTAAATAGGTTATCATTGCCTACATGAGAAAGACAATAAAGCATGTTCCCTATGCCTTAACTTGAAGGTATTGTCTCTAAATAGATGTATTACAATGATGTATACTTACTCATCATGAAGGTTCATTTCTTTATCAACCTAGGGATGTGAACATTAAATGGGTTAGCACTATATGTGTACTAGGATTCACTAGTAGCCACACTAACATAGAGATGGAAAGGAAATAGTACTGAAGAAAAATGATTGAAAATAAATAGCATGAGTACTAAACAAGAATAAACAACTAAACAAAACTGAAATAGATAACAAAAATGTTGTTCTTAGCAAAAAAATAGAAAGTTACTTTGTTTTTCCTTGGCTACAGGAACACGCAAAGAATAGAGTTCCAATGGCTACAGGAACAATCAAACAAAAAAGTTCCAATGGTTGTAGGAATAGTCACAAAATATAGTTCTCACCATATCTTCCAATTTATTACTGAGAATGCAAATGATTTACCATGAAATCAACAACACAAAGTAAAATGATTTTAGATTTATGGAATACTGTGTTCTCCAAACAATATTCTAACATGACTTAGACTAGTGTTTAACCTGTAGGGAAACATAGTCAAAAAATTATAATCCACATCCAACTTTATATTTAACTTCTCATAGAGACACAAGATTAAGATTAATGAATATGCCTAACAAATATGTAATCCCACATAATGAATATTATCATCAGATTTATACCATACATACACTTCTCACATTTATCAACTCGAATTACACTCATGAAATCACTATTGTTTTCCCCAAATCATTGTCATGCATCTAAAATGATTTAATCTCTTCCTTTAACAAAACTATTAAAACACATTATACATTCATGACATTATCATGAAGACAAATTTGACTATTTTGAATAAACAAACTTATGTAACAAAAAGAAAATAGAGTAGGAGACAATCTTCAAATGATATTTTGAATTAATTTCTTTAGAAGTATTCATACATTTCATTTAATACAAGACTTTGTCATTTCTATTTTTGCAAAAAGACCTATTACATAAACTTTTCTACTCATCCTTGTACAAAGAGTTTTCAAAACCCCTAAGATTGGCCTTGGTATTCCTTTTATAAAGAAAAGTAATGCAACAAGCTACATGCCAGAGTATTCCTTTTATATTCTATTTCCAACTGCCACTAGATGATCATAGAAGATATTCCCAAGATGAAGGTTTTCACCTATGTTTGTGTCCATGATTGAAACTTCCCTCAGACTGGGATCCAACCAAGCCTATGAGCCATGCCATTATTTCCCATGGGTGGTATTTAAGGTAGAAAATGCCAGAATGCAAAATTATCGCCATCTTCCCTCATGGGAGATGGCTTTGAAAATATATTACAAGGAGAAACAAATGAATCTAAACTCCCATCTTTTGTGTATCTCTATGATTACCAAAGGTAATTTCAGTATCTCTATGATTATCAAAGGTGATTTTAGTATCTCTAAGATTACAAAATGTATTATCAACTGGTTCACCACCATTATCCTTGTATATCTCCTACAACATGGCTTGGTCTAGCCCCTTCTTATACTAAAATCCCTCTTAGCCTCAACAATCCCCATCCTTAGCACTCAGATAAATAAATACTCCCTTGCAATTGTGAACAACATAAATTTAGACAACACACATAGCTTGTTCTACATTTATCCCTTCCTAGATTTAAGTTACGGATCGCACTTTCAAACTGCAAAAAAGGAAGCAACAACTATCCCAGTATTTACACCTATCCCAATAGTTGCAAGACATGTCATTGTGGCCTTTTCCCTTGGTTATAGTAAGTTAAATGTGACAATATGTAGACAATTCCCTCAAAAGGTTTGGTAGTAAGGGAATGATTTTCTAGCAAGGGAATGATTTTTAGATTAGAAACTACAACATTCTATCATTCATAATTTTTATTCTCAAATTATTCCTATTGCCACTTCTTTCTTTAATATATTGTCAAATAGCTTTGAGTAACCCACATAAAGTGTCATGAGGTTGAGACTTACCCAACTTTGGTTATCAATTCATTTCATTGCAAACTCGTAATCATTATCTTGAATTGCAATTTAGGCTTGCGAGGATGCGGGGCTAGAGGTCTTCAATAGGTTCTAGTACCTTTCTCATTTGTAACATGTAACCATATCAATTTGTTAACCCCATGGTGATGCAGTGAATAAAACCATCAAGTACCATGTGTAATATCCTTGGTTCCTCACAAGCCAAAACTAGGTCCCACATAATAATCCATGAGGTGGCAACAAGGGACCACCATAGAATCTTATTCTTCCTTGCAAGCTTGCAACCTTTAAACACTTCCCCCACTAACTTTTGTGAGGATGTGAAAAACTATTATAGTCATAAAAAACATCCCCTCATGGGGTTGTAGGTCCAATTGATAGTCTTAAAAATAATTTGCAAGGACCCTTCAATTATTGACACCTAGTCCACCATCGCTTCCTCATGGGTTAAAGGTATTAATTATCTAATAAAATTGCAAGGACACGGCAACACTTTTATCACCGCCCACGAATTGCCACACAACCTCGCAACCACTAGTTGTCATCTATCTTAACCATCATGAGTATGCCACACATCAACGTCACAACATCTTTTGTTAAAATAACTTAACCTCCATGAGGGTGCAATAAACATCTCTAAAGCACGTGCAAAATACAAGGGGAAACAATAAATTATTATACTAGGATATTAAATCAAAAGATATCCCAACCACAAACAAACCAATAACATCAAATATGATGGGCTAACAAATGGACAATTTAAAATTACACCTGATTATGTGCCTAACTATTCAATAGGTATCCCTTAGGCATCAAAATAGGTTCCAATTTCAACGTAGATACTGATATTTCAAAGCGCTTACATTTGTGTCAGTCTCTTATGATAGGTGCAAGTGACGCCATACATAACACCGACCTGATAAACATCACTTGTATTTCAAAAAAATGGAGGAGAAAAATATTACAACAATGTGTAGAGGCCAAAAATAAAGCAAAAAGGGAAGCTAATCATAGGAATTTATTGTAGTGAGGTTAATTCATAAGTAGGGATTTGACCAAGGCAAACCCCCTTTCCCCAACACTTTTCCCATTTTCTATGTGTATGTGACAGGTGACATAGTTGCAAAAAAGGATACTAGTGGATTTGACAAAGTTTTATAGGTGGAAAAAGTTTCATTATAATTTCTTGGGTCTAAGGTGCCTCCTAGGGCCTTACATGAGTATGGTCACCCTATACCCTCCAGGTTGCCTCGTTCCTACCATTTTAGAGTGAAATTCAATTCCCAGGTTAGTTTTTATTTTAGATTTTTAGATATGGTATCAGAATTGGGTTTACAATCTACAATCTCTCTATATACCTTTATTTTCCATTCTTCCCCTACATTCTTGTATTTCTCCTTTACATAGTCATTTTCAACTCCATAGTGAAATAATCTTTGTATCCTCTTAGATATTGAGCTTCTTGATCCTAGTGGATCAACTTTTTCTTCCAATGTTTGGAAGCATTAGGTGTGAGCTTCTTATTTTGACTATCCATCCTAGTGAATACCCATTATACCTCACTTACTTTCATTAAAATAAACTCGCATTGTAGATCCCACCAAGCATGCCAGATTGTGCAAGGAAATATGCTTTCAAAAGAAACTTAATTTATAATAAAAATATGTCAATAATATATATCAAAGAAACAATTAATATGAGGCAAAAAAATATATCAAACTAAAATAAGGCTCTCAAGAACCCAGTATGATGATCTCCTTAATGCAAAAATTCACTCACCCTATGATGTTGAATTTGATGTGTGCTCAAATTTTTTTTTAAAGGTAATAAGTTATTTTATATTATTTTTAAAAAAATGATTTTACATCAAAACATTTAATAGCTCATCTACCCCTTTCTACTAACCCTACTCCATCTTGAAACTACTATCAACCAAAACCCAACCCAAGAGACAAAGATACTGAGATGATATGAACAAAATCTTAGTATCCATTCAAAAGAATACAATCATAGTTTAGAAAGACTATTAAAAAAGAAGAATCATAAATAGGTCTTACATTTTAAGAATAGTTAGTTGCTATGATTTTAGACTACAAGAAAAGAGTAATATCAAAGGCCCCAACCTTCCTTACATTATTATCCCTCTTCCCTTTATCTACTTGTCAGCCTTCTTTTATGATGCAAGAGCATCCTAGGGTAGTTGGCAATCATGTGTGTTGGTGTGTAATTTGGAGTGTTTTCTCTTTGTGTTACTTGGTTGCAAATTTGACTGAGGGTCTTGGTCATTGAAAGGGGGCTTGTTCGTTGAAGGAACTTGTTAAGACTTCTGGCGCTTGGCAGAACCTGTGCTTGGTGATACTTGTGGTGCTCAGTCGACATGGTTTCTCAATGATGCCTAGCTTGCTTGGTAGTTTTTACTGGCACCCGGTAGTCTGTCTTACCGACTAGAGTTCTTGAGGGTTTGGTTGGCTGACTTGGTGTATTTAATGTTGGTAGCATGTGTCACATTATCCTAGGTAGATCTAGAGACCGACATGGGGAATTAAATAATTGTAAGGCTATTTGAGAGCTGACTAATGTTGCATTTAATATTTGTTTGTTTTAGAAGCCAAATGGGTTTTAGGAATTAATTGTTTCTTCCATCCAACTTGTGGTTGAAGAAATGTATTAAGGAGGGTTTGGGTAGTTGTTTAGGCAAGGGAAGGAGGCATGGAGCAAAAGGATCCTGCGAGATCTTGCAAACCAGATTGTTTGTCTGATATTTGTAATAACAGAGCTAATAGGTTGCATGCTTGGAGACAAGGAGATTGCTTGGTGGCTTGCTAGCTCAAGTTTAGATCTGCCTTATTATTTATACTAGTTCTTGATGTGTTGTAGAGCGGGACTAGCTAGAGGATTACCGAATTACTTGTAATTGTTTGTATTTGGCCCTAATCCTAAAGGCCTTACAGCCGGGCATGTAGAATGAAAATTCTATTTGAGTATCTTTTGTGTGGTGTTTTTGTTGGGTTTTTTTGGTAGTGTATGGTTTAGATTATCCATCCTTGGATTATTTTTGTTTTGCACTGCATCAGGTGGTATCAAAGCTTGAAGTTCTTGAGTGTGTAGACAGATCGCCAAGTTGAGGTAGTTTGTACCTGGACCTTGGGTTGGTGATTTGTTGCCTTGGGTTTTCAAAGATCTTCAAGGATGCCTCCAAGAAGATTAGACCCTAGGGAGATTGTGGATCTTTGTGATACTGTGGAATCTAGGATTACAGAGAAGGTTAAAGCTGATTTTAGATTTGAGATGGAATTGATGAATAATGACATGATTGTTGAGATTGTGAGGGCTATGGATGGTATGCCTTGGAATCTTGGTACTGGGGATGGTTATGAGAAAGTTGCTGAAGACTTTGAAGCTATTGGATCTAGTGGAGATGATAGAACTGGTCGGAGAGATAGATCTAGTGAGGATAGAATTGGTTGGTTGCAAAGATTTGGAGCTCGGTTGAATACTAGTTATCGAATGGAAGTTTCTAACTTCTCTGGTACTTTGAAGCCTAAGGATTTGATTGGTTGGATTGGTGAGCTAGAAGACTTCTTTGAGCTTGAAGAAATTGAAGATCCTCTTAGAGTGAGGTTGGCACAGACTAAGTTGAAAGGACATTTTTCTCTTTGGTGGAAAGAATTGCAAAGAGAAAGAGAAGATGAAGGTGAAATGAAGATCAATCAGTGGAGAAATTGAAAGCTAAGTTCATACCTACTAATTATGAACTTGAATTGTTTAAGAATTTATATAACTTGAAACAAAAGGAATTGACTATTGAAGACTATACTGAGGAGTTTTACAAGCTTACTATTTGGTCTGGACATAGAGAACTTGGTAAGGAAAAGGTAGCTTGGTATGTGAATGGTTTGAGATTCAATATTCAGGATGAGATTGGTATGCTAAATATTGATTCGGTTGAGGATGCTTATCAGTATGCCCTAAAGGAAGAAGATAAGTTGAAGAGGAAACAACATGGTAATTCCCAAGGGAAGGTGAAGCTTTGTCACTCAGTGAAGGATAAACCAACTGTTGAAGATGAACCAAAACTTATTGAGTTGAGGAAGAGAATAGATAGGGTTTCTTTTAAGGGTACATGTTATAACTGTGGTGAAGAAGGACATAGATCTTTTGAGTGCACATAAAGAAAGGTTGGTGATCATAGAATTGCTGTGGTGAATGAGAATATTCTGAATGAACCTGAGAAAGAATCAAAGAAATTTCTAGTTCGAAGAAAATTTCTTTGTACTAAGGTGGAACCTTTTCAGAGGAGTAACTTTCTCATAACTCGGTGCAAGTCGAGAGGTAAACTTTTTAATGTGATTTTGGATAGTGGTAGTACTGATAACCTTGTAGCTAAGGAGATGGTTTAGAAACTTGGTTTGAAGAGAGTAAGATATCCTTATTCTTATAGGATTGGTTGTTTACAAGATATTCATGCTTTAGAAGTGAGGGATAAATGTCTTGTTGATTTTAAGATTGGCCAGTATAAGGATCAAGTGTTGTGTAATATTGTGAACATGAGTAGTTGTCATATATTACTCAGTAGACCTTGGTAGTATGATTATAGGGTTGTGCATGATTGTGTCAAGAATGTGTTTACTGTCAAGAAGGATGACAAGAATTTTTCCCTGATGCCTTTGATGGACACAACACTCGGTAGGAGGAACCTGAGCTTTGGAAGCTGATTTGAGTTGTCTAATCCTGAGAGGATTGATGATCAGTATGGAGAACAAACCTATGGATTGTCAAGGAAAGACTTGAAAAGGCTGAGAAAGAAGAAGTGGAATAATGTGCAAGGTGAAGACTTGGAGGACATGTATGTGAAGAACTAGTTTGGGGTTTATGTGTTGAATCCCAGAAAATGTTCTTCCATCCATTGAGAACATCTTTTCACATTTGGGGTGTCTAATGTAGGAGCATCATAGGGTAGTTGGTAATCATGTGTGTTGGTGTGTAAGTGGGAGTGTTTTCTTTGTGTGTTACTTGGTTGTAGCTTTGACCGAGGGGCTCGGTCATTAAAAGGGGGCTTGGTCCCTGAAGGAACTTGGTAAGACTTCTGCACTTGGTAGAACCTGTGCTTGACGATGCTTACGGTGCTTGGTCGACATGGTTTCTTGATGATGCCTAGCTTGCTTAGTTGTTCTTACTGGCGCCCAATAATCTGGCTTATCGACTAGAGTTCTTGAGGGTTTGGTTGGCCGACTTGGTGTATTTAATATTGGTAGCATGTGTTACATTCTCCTAGGTATATCTAGAGGCCAACATGGGGAATTTAATAATTGTAAGTCTATTTGAGAGCTGATTGATGTTGCATTTAATATTTATTTGTTTTAGAAGTTGACTGGGTTTTAGGAGTTAATTGTTTCTTCTAGTTGACTTATGGTTGAAGAAATGTATTTAAGGAGGGTTTGGGTAGTTGTTTAGGCAAGGGAATGAGGTATGGAGTAAAAGGATCATGTGAGATATTACATATCAGATTGTTTGTCTAATATTTTTAATAGCAGAGCTAGTAGGTTGCATTCTTGGAGACAAGGAGATTTCTTGGTGGCTTGCGAGCTCAGATTTAGATCTTCCTTGGTGTTTCTACTAGTTGTTGATGTGTTGCAGAGCTAGACTAGCTAGAGGATTACAAAATTAATTGTAATTGTTTGTATTTGGCCCTAACTTGAAAGGCCTTATAGTTGGGCATGTTGAATGAAAATTCTATTTGAGTATCTTGTTTGTGGTTTTTCCATTGGGTTTTGTTGGTAGTGTATGGTTTAGATTATCCATCCTTGGATCATTTCTATTTTGCACTACGTCATTTTAGAGTCACAACCTCCTTTTTCCATTTTGAGAAGTAATTAGAAGAGAGAAAGGCCACCCTATCATGGCTACCATGATGCCCACCTATTATTGGCTCTGCACTTCAAGAACTACACCCAATATAATCCTTTCTCAAATGCCTTGTTTCACCCAACTTAAAATAAGTGTCCTTCCTCTCCTCCTTATTCTTAACATTCTCTTGAACCTTTGTACTCTTCTTAAAAGGGTTGTAACTTGATTTTTCCCCTTTAGAGGGATTTAGAACTTCACAAATGAAGTTCTTCCAATTCTTAACACCATCCTTACTACTATTAATATCATCTTCTATTGCATGACTAATTGCCAAGTCTTGACCTGAAACTATAGTTTCATCGTTTGAAAATTCAAACACCTCTTTTAAAACTAAATAAAGTTCAAGGGAAACATCCTTCCACCAAGTTGCCTATTTATAAACTCTATTCCTTATACAATTTTCTATAACATGCTTAGTTTGGAAATATTTTCTACACCTAAAAGGGATTACCTTATAGTCCATAGGTTGCATCCACACAACACTTGCAAGTTTATGTGAGAGATCCATTGGGAGGTCATTTTTTATATCCGTCTCAACTAAGATGTGAGTGTAAGTTGTGTGAGAGAACTCTTGGGAGTCCTCATACACCCCCAAAAATATCCCTAAGGAATTTTGAATAACCTCAAAATAGGAATCAAACCAAAAATAGAGCAGTAAGTTTGGAATTATTATCGATTAAGGAATCTTGTCAAAAGATTCAGTAGGTAGATTGCAATCTAGGTACTAGGGCTTCAACAATAGCATATGTTTATTATTCTAACTCTAATGTGAGTTCTAGAGGACTTTATTCTTATCTTTAACACTATCAAACATCAACACAAAAAACCCTTGAGCACATGGGTAGATTTGTAAATCTCCTTCCAAAATGGGGCTTCATTGCTCAGAAATCCATGTGTGTAAATCTCCCAGATTAGGCTAGAAACCTTTAATATGCCAATCAAACCCTTCTCCATAAAATAATTTTCACTCTTTGTAATTTTTGTTCCAATCTCTTCATCCAAACTAACTACTAGCCCATCTTCCAAAGGTTCAACCCATTTCATGCTTGTCACTCCCCCATTACATGCCTTCCTTGCCTCTTATGTGAATGGTTTACACAAATTTTTTGAACTCCTCTTTTCTCCCTTAAAACCCTACTCTTCCTACATAATATTGATATTACCACCCTTCCAAGCCTCATATTGGGTCAGAGGCATATCAAATCTCTTGGTCAAGCAAGAAGAGGACCTACTTGTTTCAAATCCTTGAAATCCTTTTGTTGCATCCTATTGCTCAAGAGATCTTCCTCTTGACTATTTTTTGGCTCCATTGTTGGTCATATTTACTTGCCAATCTACACTTGAAGTGCATTCAAATCTGTTATATATAGTTCTCCAACCACCATCACCACTAGGGTTAAAAACTCCACTTTCTCTACCCTAAAAGAGTCCACCATTACTAGAAGAAACACCACAATTATTTAAGGGTGGGATGTTGCAACCACTAGAGTGAGCTTGGGCTTCGAGGAAAAGCTTTGTCTTGTGAGAGAAACCATAGATTTGTGTAGAAAAACTACATTATGAAAACTCTACAAAGCCCTAAGCAATGCAACAAGCGGAAGCTTTGCAACCATAAACTACATACAATTTTTTATATGTATGATCAATATTTTGACAACATAATAATGCTCAAATTGTGCTCAAGGATGAAGATGATAGTTCTTGGTTGCATACTAAAAGATAGTCATAAAAATTGGCTAAGTGTGAGAGAATTGGAAGGGTAATATGAACTAGGTGAATTACTTAAATTAATTTTCCTAGTAGTTTGAGCAATAAAGTGTTAAATAATTAGAAATTATTTAATTACCAGGACAATAATGATGGAGGAATAAAGATGATAAACTTTGTCAACTCGATATGAACAAATCTATAGTGGTAAGAGTCATGAAATATATTTGACCCTTGAACTCCAACATTTGTCTCTTTTTTCTTATCATACATACTCACCCCTTGCAAGGTTGAGAGCACCATTAATGGCCAAATGAGATGTTATGACTTCTCCAAAAGAGATTCCCTCACCAAAAATTATTTTTCAAAATGAAGGATACAAATTTGTACTTACAACTTGAAGTAAGATATTACCCATATCTTGTTAATAGAATAAATAAAGTTAGTTGTCATGTCAAATGTTTTTGGGAGATCTTCTCCACCCTACACTCTTTAATCAAAGGACACTAATAATATAAATGATGTGAAGGGCCAACAACCACATATCTATACTCCAAGCTATTTGAATATGTCAAACATGATATATTAATTAGTTGCTCAAATGTTATTCAAAATAATTATGCTTTATTCTTTATTTAAAAACCTAACTAACATTATTTTGAGGACTAATATTCAAATATTCATATTCAAGGATGAATATACTCATTGTAGGAGCCAGAGGATGAAAACCCTAAATGTTTCACAAGATAGAGAATGAAATATGTTTTCCTTGTTGTGTAATTTCACTAGATGTAATCATGGAGTAGCATGAAGCCTTATTCTCTTGGAAGTAGTATTATATTATTAGATGGCCATGACTACTATTGTAGTGTGTTTATGTATTTTAGATTGATTTTATGGTACATCAAGTATATCCCAATTTTGTCATTATTGTTGGTCTTGTGCATAATAATTTATGTAACTATAAATACTATTCTGTAACATATTATGTGCTTAGATTTATTTATTAGCTCCATGTATTGGTCAGCTGAGTGTATTTTAGACATGTAATGTAAAGAGAGTTTTGGAGTTACCTACAATTTAGTATTTTCATTTGTTAATTTTTGTAGTAGGTTTGATATAAATTCATGAAAGCATATAAGGCTCTCATTATTTTACGTTTAAATGTGTAATTTTCAATCTATCTTTTACATGTGAAACTAACCTATAATATTAGGGTTTAACGCTATGTGAATAGATGCAAGGATGCTTTTCTAGGTTTGCGAGAGTTGAGTAAAAAATGATCAGGGTCTGTTAAATTAAGTAAAATTTTGAAGGTATAATCCTAAGCCATAAATATTATTGTGTAGATATTAATACATTTTAGAGTAATATCGATAAATTTGAAATATATTTCAAGTTATTAGGGCCGCTACATACAAATATTGATATAATTGACCTTTGTAAGATTTTGGATTTAAATACTTAATTCCAAAATGTATTTTTCCAATATGAAGTTTATTTGTTGATGTTAAAGGACGCTTGGTTTATTGACAAAGTCCATGTTGTAGACACCTACAAGGTGTTGGGTTCAAATCTTATACAATACAAAAAAAATAGTTTATTAGTTGAAGGTTTTCATTAAATGTTTCCAAAAATAATTTCCTTAAGATATTGCTCAGTACAAATATTATCATTTTTAATAATAGAAGTACTAGTTGGTTAATTATTAAAAAAGTGGGTGGGTGGCATGAGACATGGAGCATATGTTTACTTTTGAATTTTCTCTCTAATACAATATTTTTACTTATTTAGTTCACCTGGGAAGGTTGCATAAGTGAAAATTGTTATAATCTCTACAAAATAGATGAACAAATGTTGATTTGTGAGACAAAAAACCATGTGACCTTAGCAAGATTACTAATTGTGTTGGAGGTGCTCTAGTAATATGAAGTTTGGGCTAACAATACATAAAATTTAACGTCAAAGGATATGGAGAAAATTCAAAAATATTTAACCACAAGCAATTTTGAGATTAAAGCTCCTATTCCATATGGAATAATACTAGTAGAAACAAGTATCTTTTCAATAGAGGCAATGAATATGATTCATATTCTAGGTAATACAAAAAAAAATAAGAGAACATTGAGGAGGACAAGTGGCTAAATGTAGCAATAAGAGAAGACATGAACATACTTAAATAAATTTTGGATGATAAGTGGGTTAAATAACTTGCCAAACTAAGCAAATCCATATCAAGAGTGAAAATTATGTTAGGAAATTTTTAGAACAAGCATGTGAGAAAATCATTTGGAGAGAAAAAAAATATTGCATGACTAAGTTTAATCCCACTTATGGAGACATAACAAGATATAGATATAGGGGGGGATGAAAAAATAAATATGGAGAGAGAATGCTAATTAATTTATTCTTGTATTTTAAAGTTAACAATCTTATATTTATTATATAAATTAATTTTAAATGAATAATTTTCATATCATTTATTTTGTGGATACTAATGTGATCTAGTGGAAACATTAATATAGAATATAAAATAATTATGGTATTAAAAAAGTTTAAGTGTGCAATTACATCAAAAAGGCTTTAAAAACTAGTTCTGAAAAAATGACAGAGACACACCTCGAGCTAGAAGAGACATAATAGACTACATCATATAGTCCAGTTTTAACATATACAACATAAATACAAACATGGATATGATATACAATTATAAAGCCAAATTGAAATACAACATCCAACTTGGACAAAATTGTTGATATAGCAACATCACTGATATCTTCAACTGCTAGGAGACTGAATTTTACTGCTATTAACATTATCAACATCATGGATCTCATTTTTAAGACCCCTATGTCTGACTAGCCTATCAAAAATCTTAAGATTATGGATGAACTGGTTCAAATTCTCAAACTCCCTTTGATTTAGCATGTCCTTATGCATAGAGAAATATTGCATGAGACCACATCCTTTTTGTGAACCATCAGTTGGCCCTATCTCATTAGGATCATAAATCTATCTTTGGAAATTTCCAGTGTAGTTGCAACCTGTGTCATAATTTGAAAGTTTGTGAGTTTACAACCAAAATCAGTAATTTATCTCCTTCTCCTTTGAAAAATCTCCTCATTCTTATCTTTCCATATGAGCCACAAGATCTCACAAGTCAAAATAGACCAAAAGGTATTAGTCATTAGATCAAAGGAATCCACATAAATACAAAGGATTTCACTCCATGAGAGACCAAGATCATTATTCCAAGTAATGGGAGACCCAAAGAAAATAGACCAAATATCACAAGCATAACTACATTCAAAAAATAGATGTTCATAAGTTTCAAGAACGAAGAAAAATTCACACATAATAATGTTGTTTTGGTCATGAGGGTTAGAAAAGCCAACTGCAAGTTTCTTAAGAAGTAGCATCCATCTAAAACAAGCCTTTTTGGGTTCATAAGGGGAGTGCCAAAAAAAATCAAAGATAAAATTCCATTTAGAGAAAGACCACCTCAACCCCCAGCCTTCTATCAAAAATATGAAAATAATTTTTTAGCATATGGTAGATCTGCTTAGTAGAAATCTTATAAAGTTTTGTGCCATCTTTCCACTTTACCCACTACAAAAACTACTTAGTATTCACACTATACCCAAGAAAGAAACTTCCCACAGCTTTGTTGATAATGGAATAAGTCTTTTTTTGAGAGCTAGGCATATTAAACTTGGTAGATATTTCCTCCCAAGTCCCTAGTCGATTGTCAATTATAATATCTTGCACCATAGAGATGCCATATTTATGCCAATTTTTAGCAGAGCAACTTTGGTTTAATGCTAAGGATTTACCATTAGTCTCCACACCCCACCACAAGGATTTGTCCATAAAAGAGTATGCAGGGGATCCTCTACTAGCCCCCCTAAACATAATAAACTTAGTAACTTGAATCCAAGCCTTCCAGAGAGATTGAAAAACTTTATAATCGAAAATAGATAACTGAAAATTACCAAGGACTTTATCATAGAGAGGAACATTGGTCCAATTTTTCCCTTTTTTGATGGTAGATTTATTAATGTTCTCACCAGGACCTTTCAAGGTTCATCCCCAGAAAGGGCTTGCAGAATCCATTTAGAATCCATTGCAACTCCATGAGTTTCTAGATCTTTAAGGCCTAAACCTCCCTGATTTTTTGGAAGACAACACCAATCCCACTTAACACAATGCCTCTTTTTATTTCCCAACCCATCAGACCACAAGAAGTCTCTCATAATATTTTGAAGATGTTGGATTGATAATTTACAAATAACCAAGAAGAGGAGAAATAAATGTGATGAGCTGAAAGAACCTTCTGGACTATTTGTATCCTCCCATCCAAAGAAAGAAGATTAGTCTGCCACTTCAAGTGCTTCTTCTCAATTTTAGAGAAGAGCCAAGACCACATATCCTTAAGTGAGGGGTCAATGGAAAATGGGATCCCCAAATGCTTGACAATTGAGTTGGGACCAAGCCACTACCACCCCTTGGAAACAATCCACTCTAGAGGATCAAAATGCCAGCCAATAATAGAAGATTTATGAGTAGCCACTTTAGCACTAGAAACTAAACAAAAATATTGAAGCCTATGATACATATTGTCAAAGTTATTTTCCTCTAGCTTAATAAATAATGTGGTTTCATCTAAAAATTGGGCATTAAGGATAGTCTCTTTATTGGGAAGAATAATACCTCTAGTCGGAGGGCCCAATTGAGGAGTCCTGAGGATGTAAAATAAGGCATATGTTGCAATAACAAACAAGGCAGGAGCAATAGGACACCCATATCTAATAGACCTTTGGAGCTTAATGTTATCTAATAGTTCACCATTGATATCAATGATTGTGGGGATTCCTTAAGGAGAATATTGATCCACTTATAGAAATAAGAGGGAAAACCAAATGCCTGAAGCATGCCCAATACAAAGGGCCATTCAATTCTATCATAAGCCTTCTCAAAATCTAGCAATACCATTACAACATTCTGATCCTCACTCTTAGTCCAATGCATTGCCTCCCAACTAGTAATTAGATTCTCAAGAATGAATCTCCCCTTAATGAATCCTATTTGTGTTGTTGATATAAAATTATTAAGCATACCCGCTATTCTCCTAGCTAGAACCTTAGCAATAATCTTATAAGACATATTTAACAGGGTAATATGCCTCTAATTTTTAACTTGAGTCTTGTCACCACCTTTGGGGAGGAGTTTGATAATTCCTTGATTAATATCTACACCTAAAGTGCCTTGATCAAACACATCTTCATAAAGATATAGAAGTTCAGGACCAATCCAGTCTAGATTATAATTGTAGAATTTGACTGAGATACCATTGGGGCCTAGTGATTTATCATTAGCTAGGGAATTAATAGCATTTTCACTCTCCTCCAAACTGATAGGAATCCCCAATATTTTAGCTTCCTTATTTGATATTTTCTTAGGAACAAGCTTCAGACATTTCTCCAAAGCCATTCTATTATTCTCACTATATTATGAGGTGAAAATATCTTTATAGAAATTATAGAATGCCTCTTTAATGCTAGTAGGATCATCTAAAATAGCTCCTTCTATTTGAATCTCATCAATCTATTCCCTTTTTTGTTTAGCTCTAATAATATTGAAGAAGTAGTTGGTACCTTTATCTCTCTCCCTCATGAAATTCATCTTGGCCCTGATTTTCTGGCCTTTAATCATAGACTGATGTAGCCTCCTTAAATTCCCTTTAACACACACTAAATGGTCTTCCAATTGAGGATCAAATCCTTTTATTTTCAAATCTTTTTCAGTATTGTTTAATTTGTTCTGCAAATCTTGCTCTTCTTTAACCCTATCATTAGCTTTCTTCTTTCCAATGACCTGATATACTTTTCTCCATTCTTCAACCATAGATGACCATCTCTCCATAGGTCTCACACCTTCATTATAGAACTTACTTAAACTAGTAACCATTATGATAGCATCATCCCCATCTTCATCATTTAATAAGGCCACATTAAGTTTGGAAGAGCACTTTTTCCTGCCTCTATTACTATCAACACTAGTACCTTCTAAATAGACACTAGCAGAGATATTAGGGTAATGATATGACATAGTTATTGGGGAGACATTAACTGGGGCATGCCCAGATTTTGATTCACATGAGAAGGTAGGGATTTCAACATAAATCCCATCAAGCCGATAGTACACTCTCTGATGACCCCTTTGATTGTTACACCAAGTAAACCAAATATCATTGAAGGACTTTTTTTTATGCTATAGGATCAATAATTATGAAGTTTCTCTTAAAGTTAGACCAGAAAAAGAGTTCATTCCCTTTCTAATTATGCAGATTTCCCCCACTTTTATCTTCTTTATTTTCCACCATATTAAAGTCTCCTACAAAAATCTAATGAGCCTTAGGAAGACCCGTGATCAACCATTCCCAAAGATACGCATTGTCTCTATAATCATTAGGGGCATAGATATTCCATACCCCAATGGTGACATCATTATGTTTAAAGGTAACTCATAAAGCTCTTTGATAGGGAGAAACATCATTAGCACTAATCTTATCTTCCCATTGAGGTCCAACCATAATGGCATTGCCCCCTTGCCTCTGGTATGATTGGAATAGAATCTAATAGATTGATCCCACAAGAATTTTAATATGGTGTAGGCTTGAAACCCAACTACTTTGATCTCTTAAAGGAAAATGATATCTTTCAATTTAAGGTTAATACACCATTTCCTCACCAAGTACTTCATATCAGGCATCTCAAGGTCTCTCACATTCGAACTATGTATGTGCATCATTTAGACTGTTGGGATTTGGAGTTGTTATAAATCCTGTTAAAACAATCTGGGATATCTTTTCCCAATTTATTACTATCTTTAGAAGGTGATAGTCTCTCGACTATTTTCCTCTTTTTCTTGGAGGATTTATTAATAACTTCTACAAATGGAGGTTCATTCAAGAATTCTACATTATTATAATTCTTCTCAATAACTGATTTAAGGGTTCTTGCTAGAATTTTATCACTATTAGGGTGACCATTAGAGGCCCTCCTAGTATAGTTTTCTTTCTCATTAGTGGAATTGAGAGCAATTTGTTTCTCATTTGATCTAGGTGGGTGTGAAGACTTGTTAACTCCTCCTATATTGCTCTTATCACTATTAGACTATAATTGACAATTGGCTAGAGGCTTGGTGGTACCATTATCTAAATCATGAACCACCTAAAATTTATCCTTGAAGAGAGGACTATTCAGACTAAAAAAATTTCCATTATCAACAGTATCATGGGAAGATCCATCTTTGGCACTAGTGTCAATATTATTATCATTACAAACCTCATTATTAACATCTCGAACAATTTCTGCATTAGGGTTAGCATCAAACTCAACATTTCCAGATTTATCAGTTTCCTTCCTCTTCGAATTAAAATCAAACTTAGGGTTCTGTATATTTTTAAGGGTCAGACAGTCTTTTTGGTATGCCCATTTTTTTTTACAATGGAAACAAGACCCTAAATTTCCTAGAAGGGAAATTTCCCACATAAATTTTTCTTCTTCTTATTTCATCAAGATAATCTCTAGAAATTCAATCTCATGAGCAAGAGAAATCAAAATTCTAACATTCAAGTGGGGAAGAGTATGTTTCGATTCTTCAACTTGTAAAACTGACCCAAGAGGGTTGACAATCTGAGAAATGAAAGGCCAAAATTGAGGCTGCGAATTCTTGATTTCTACCCAATGAGGAGAAGAACAAGCTACAACTTGCTCAACATTACCTTTAGAAGACTATTGAAAGGCCCTAAACAGAAAGAAACCCACATTCTAGTATCCCTTCTTCAAAACCCTATCTTGCATTCCATGAGATTTTAAAAAAAAACATAAATAATCCCTACTAGATCATCCTACAAAAACTGACTTGAATCCCTAATTTCCTACCCCAAATATTAGCTATCTAATCATCAAAGAATTTACGAGAAGGAAGAGAGTCTTTATCAACAAACACAAAGAATATAGCAATGTCTATCAACCTAGACTTATCTTTTCAAATAGCTTTAATCATATCCTTGTTAGGAGAAGGGAGAGAGTTCTAAGATCATGGGGAGAAAACTTACCATTTCCAACTCCACCATTGGTTCCTCTTTCTTCCAAAGCCCCTCCTCCTAGTCTATCTCCATTAGCTGAGGGTCATCCACAGTCAAGCATCCTACAAAATATTCCATTAAAAATGATCGAGGGCCGGCACTCTGGTCATGACTTTCCAATGACCATCACCTTATAAGAGGGTTTAGGAATGTTAACCTCAGAACCTCCATTTTTCTCAGAATCGTTACCCACATTTTCACCATTTTTTGTAGCTTTATCAATATACATATCTTGGCCTTTGATGTCATCATTATTCAATGGGGCTACTTCTTGCACGAGCGAACCAAGGTGGGAGTCGAGAGAGCCCGACTCCAATGACATCAAATTCCACACTTATTCAACACACACAACCAAACTATGATGACCCAAAATCATAAAAAAGGCAAACAATTAAATGCAATGAAAATACAAAAAGGCACATAGGACACAAAAAACAAAGGGAATGCAAAGAGCATATGTAAGCCCTAAGAAGTCTTTGCAAGTACAGACGTAGAAGAACCAACCACATCACCCTAAGTATGTGTATGGTTGCAAAGCTCTTCTCCTCAAAAGTTAATGATTTCTAGATCATCCTTAATCTAAAATAATTATTAATTAAGAATATAAGTATTTAAAATATGTATAAAGATTTTATAGTTTATTTTGAGTTTTGAAGTAGCATTGATAAGTTAGAATAATATTTTATGTATATTGAGTAATCTATATAAATTTAATTCTAATTCTACTTTGATTTCAACTCTAATTTAGAAATTTAAATTTTATATTAATTAAAAAATTTCTAATGTAAGTGATATATAGAGAGGAAGAGAGAGGACGAGAGATATAGGAGTAGATAGATATGGAGACATAACAAGATAGAGATATATGGGGAGATAAAAAAGAAATACAAAGAGGGAGAGCATGCTAATTAATTCATGCATTTAAAAGTTGACAACTTTATATTTATTATATAAATTAATTTTAAATGTATAAGTTTCATATCATTTATTTTGTAGATATTGATGTGACCTAGTGAAACATTAATATAGAATCTAAAATAATAATTAATTAAGATTATAACCATAATATAAGTATTTAAAATATATATGAAGATTTTTTAGTTTATTTTTTATTTTTGAAGTAACATTGATAAATTAGAATAATATTTTATATATATTGAAACATTATAATTAAATAATTGTATAATTTAAGTAATCTATATAATTTTAATTCTAATTCTACTTTAATTTGAAATCCAATTTACAAATTTAAATTTTATAATAATTAAATATTTTCTAAATAATTATAACTAGAATGCTAATTTAGATACTTATAATTTAATTTACATAATTAGAAATCTAATAAAAAAACTTAATCTTAAATCTAGTTCTTAATTATAGTATTTTTTTTATTTTATTTTTGTAAAAGGCCAAGGCCAAAATATTTTATTTATTAAAGAAAGAAAGTTTACAAAAGCATTATGTTCAGTGCAGGCACTGGTAGGAAAGAACAAAATTAAGATAACCTCCAGTCTCGTTTGGGACTTGTTCAGTCTAGAAAGATATTGTTCTCAGGCAATTACATACCCCTGAAATTGATGGGTCCAGCATATAGTTAAACAAGTGTTACTCAGTTAACATATTTCAATCCCTTATACTATTACATATTTCTAATTTTGAGCTATCCAGGCATTCCTAGATTTACATCTCTAGCTCAATATTGATCTCACAAAGACTACCTTTCACCCCTATCTACCGCCAATCTAGATTTAGTTTTAATTGTAATTTGCTTTTGCCTTTTGTTGCCATCCTTCTCCACCTTCTCCATTGATTCACATGGAGACTAGGAATCAGCCTAGCAACTTTTAACTTCTGCAAATAAGGTTAGTAATACCAACAAAACTTTAAGAATTAACTAACATTGTTCTATTAAGTATGGAACTTGAGTTGTAGCTTTCAAATAAACACTGGATTGATTCAAACCATTAGTACCATTGATAATTAACTCAAAATTAATGTTGTTGAGATTTGAGTGTCATAAAACTCACTTCTACCATCCATCTTACTGAAGAAAGGATCAATCAATTTAACTTCTATACCGCTTATCCCAAGCTTACCAGAGAGACATTCTTAGGAGGAACATTTGACCTGTTAGTAAGAAAGTACCAAACCTACACCAAAATGTTGCATAGAACTCCTAGTGTCAGTTGAAAGCAATCCATCCTATAAAGATCCATGATTTTCCTTACAGGCCTATCTATTTTCAAAGAGCAAAAGCAAAGGAGTCTAGAATGAGACCTCTATATACCTTTTGAGCTTCAAAATCCTTCTACTTATTGGAAGCCAGCTTAAGCCATAAAATGAGGTTTACATAAACAAATTTTGATGATAAGAAGTTGGAAGAACTCAAACAAAAGATTGTTCTTAAGATGTTTCTATTGTTTTGAGAGAACTTCCTAAAAGTAAGCATCCATAGTATAGTTTACCAGTCACAGGAAGAAGGAGAACTACTGAAAAATTAACACGGAGAGAACCTCAAAGAGCTGAATCTACTACATAGTCTTTAATATAAGAATATTTGTATGAGTGTATATATATGTGTGTGTGTGTGTGTGTGTGTATATAATGTGTGTGTGTGTGTGTATACATACATATATATGTATATATATTGTAAAGAAATAAATTGGGGTGTATATAGAGATGGTGTTAAAAGAATATGTGGTTGATTTAAAATGATGGAATATGTGTGGGGATAATGTAGAAAATGTTGTGGACATATACTAACCTCAAAGTGTAGCAGATCTGGAAATTGCTATTTTTGGGTGTCTATACTGAATTTCTAGAAATTCTACAACCGGATCTAGCTTGGAGACGCAGAGAAAGAGAAAACCCAAAAATATTTTTCTTTTCTGAGAAAGATCGACCTTGACCCCAATAAAGGTTAACCTTGACCCCAAAATGTCAACCTTGACCTGTGCTACTCCAGCGGGAATTTTGTTTGTGGATCCCGAAAGTTTGTTGAAAAGGGTATCCAAATCTACACTGTAATTCACTGTTCCACACTTGTTCCTGCAAGAAAAGGGGTTTCATTATTTGGATGAGGGGTTTGCCTTGGTCAAACCCTAGTTTTGGAATTAACCTTGAAATATAATTGAAAATGGAGAATGCTAGCAAGTAGTAGAAGTAGATCTAACAATGAAGCTATGATATTCAATAGATATGCAATTGTATTTGAAATGTAAACAAGTATGTTAATATGAAAGCTTAGACTCAACATCAAAAACCATTAATGTAAATCAAAACCTCCATGATTGTATGCTTGGAATCCACCTTGAAGGGAGAGTGAATAGATCTTGAAGATGAACAAAGGATCTTGAAGGAATATCACACCATCATGATGGATAGATCTAGGGTTTGAATGATGAATCTTGAATGCTTGAACCAAATCCCTTCAAAGACTTGAATGCTTGAATCCTTGATCTTCAATGGAGATCTTAAATGCTTGAATATAGATGATTTCTTGAAAGTATACAATTGCCTTGAATGCTTGATCTTCTTATTTGTTCATGCACACTTGATTACTTGATTTCTTGATCACTTTATTGCTCATGCACTTGATGGAAAGCTTGATGATGAAAATGAGAGGAGAAGGCTTCCTTTTATAGTGATATAGGGCACAAACTTCTAGAGAGGTCAACAAAAGGGAAATAAATTCCCATTAAGCCTATATCCCTAGAAATGGACCTAAATTAAATATAATTTAAGAGTTTACCATTTCAAAGCTTGAAACAGCCGACCCAGAAGCGAGAAATAAATCTTTCCAAAACCTGATATCCAGAATCCTTCAAAATTTGAAATTTGGACCCTGGGTCAGGGTCGAGATTGACCCTGACCTAGGTTAGGGTCAACCTCAACCTTGACCTAGATCACTATCAAGGTTTACCTTGACCCAAAAGGTCAACCTTGACCCTGAGGTGAAGAACCTCAAATTCTTCAAACAAGCTACCAAAAATAGGCAGAAAAGAAGTGGAAAATGGGGCAGAACAGGGGAAAAATCCATATCCAAGACAAAGACCCCTTCAAGGCATTTGACATGACCCCAAACCACTTACTTGGAGGGCTAAACCAGTCCTAAATGGAAGTGCTTCCATTTTTTGACGATACATTTAGCCCCCACTTTAGCAAGAGTATGGACTCTGTGAAAATTCTTGGTAAAGGAGAAGAAAGATTTCAGTGGACTGCAACGAGATAGAATATCACTTAGTTGAGGACATGAGCCCCTAGACCAAGGATTCTAACTCAACATACATGCACAAGGGTGCAAAAACAAAGATAAAATAAAGACACAAAAAAAAGAGGGGTTAGTACAAAAACAAACCCAAATCAACTAGCAAAGGAAACCTTGCTAAGAAATACTTCCTATACTGATATCATATTTGGAAAGCTATCATAAAAGCATAAATGATTACATAAGAATAACAAGAGCAACACTATAAAATAACATAGCCTCATGATCTAATCCTACTAGCATGAAAGAGAAAATAGAGGAAAGAGAGAGAGTGATTACCTCGTCCAGTAAGTTGCCCACCTTATCGTGAATCACCAAGGAGGGAGAGCCCAACAGGTAGCCAAACCTAATAGTTCACCCATAAATTGTGCTTTGTAATTGTAATGCATCTTCTGATGGCTTTTGGAATACCTATAGATCCACATTTTTGTATCACTATGGAATATAAAATGCGTATCCCTGCAGGATTTAGCAACTTATGTGCGTTACCTTCCACGGATTTAGCATGTTGAAAATTGAAAATGCGTGTCTCTTCAGGATTTAGCAACTTATGTGTGTTACCTACTGAGGATTTAGCATATTTGAAATTGAAAATGTGTGTCTCTTCAGGATTTAGCAACTTATGTGTGTTACCTTCCGAGGATTTAGCATCTTTGAAAATTTAAAAAAAAAACTATAGCATAAGGAAGACCCTATATATGCCCCCCCCACCCTTATTGTGGCTACCTACTAGGAAGGATAAGGAAGAGAAAGAGGATACCTACTTCACAAAGTAAGGATATATCTTGTTAACAACAATGTACACCATATTCTTAGTGAAGAGTATTGACCCTTACATCAAAGAACATAGATAATCGTGAAAAAGGATATGTCACTTATGGAAAAAGGATCCTCAAAGAGAAAGAGATATTATCAAGAAGACCCCCACCATAGAGGAGTGCTTTGGATAAAATATCATCTTTCAAATACAAGCAAAGAGGGCTCAAAGATTCAATCATCAATCCCCCTACGATCAAGAGGAAGAGGAACCTTGCAACGAAGGAATCAAACTCTATCCCCAAAGCAAGGGCAATAGTTTATAAAGAACATAATTTGAAAAATAAAGAAGATTTGATGACTTAGGACAACAACATCTCACATAAAAGGATATCCATAGCCAAAACATCAGTCAGTATAATGAAATAATGTTGTAGAATAAACAAATGCCACTAAGTTAAGGAAAGCAAATTCCTAGATAGAGAAAAAGAAGGAAAAACCTTACCCCCCAGGGATGAAAGCAAGGGATACCTTTGCAAAACAAAATGTCTTTAGAAAATATATCATGGATAATAAAATATAACTATGGATAATTATGATCATAATACAAAACCATAGGAAAAAAAAAAGAATAACCAATTATGCTCAAAACAGAATACATGCTAAGAGCATAATGGATTCTAAAGAAATGAAAGAAATACTTCTTGCCCCCCAGTGAAGAGATAAGAGGAGAAAAGATCTATATTATAGAAGAATGATGGGTATGCCTTGTGTGGAAATTATGAAGTAATTTTAAAACCGCACGAGAGTAAGATATAATTCCTAAAGAAACTCTTTCACTAACATACAACTTGAAATGCACACAATCAGGAAGTAAATGTGTATTACTATAGTGAAAAGGACATTTGTACTTGGAGAGAGCATCTTCCAGCATAGGTTTAAAGATTTCTTTCTTAGAATTCATTAACTGAACATACACCTTCTTAGCCACATCTTGAGGAGTATCATCGTAATATAAGGAAGGTGTTGGAAGAAGAACATGAAGAGGAGGACGATGATCAAAATCAACCACCTTAAATTGAGATAGTAGAAAACCTAGACCATGCATATCTTGTTTAGGGGATATATAAACTAGATATTTAATACTGTATTCATTAACACCAAGCCCTAAACCCTTATAACCTTGTTTAGCAACCATATTGTATCATGTAGTATACATATCTTATAAATCTTCTACAAGTGGTGATTGTTTATAGTGATCATGAGAAAATGTAGTATAAGGTGGGATAATAGGATTAGAAGAAGTTTCCCTTTGCTTCCCTTTAATAACATCATGGATCAAATAAGAAGGGGAAGGTAAATCCAATAATTCTTGCACATCTGCATTATGAGCCATATTTTGAGTCTCATCATAAGTGTGGGAAGAACTAAGAATAGCAGATAGAGAATTGGGAATAGGAATATTAGGAATCGGATTAGCAAGTATAGGATTAGGATTAGGAAGATTAGGAAATAGATTAGGAAGGATAGGATTAGGATTAGGAAGATTAGTAAATGGTGTATCATTTACCAAA